>OVAX01000335.1:69050-90242 GCA_900406405.1 Lepidium africanum | reverse complement strand
ATTACAACTGATCTCTTAATTTGAGAGAGTAGTTCAAAGGGTAAATTTGAGCATATCAAGACTTCTCGAGGAGACTTATCGAAGAGACTTCCTGAGGAGACTTCTTTAGTAGAATCCTACAGAAACTTCCTGAGGAGACTTCCTGAGGAGAGTTCTTTGGTAGAATCATATGGAGACTTCTCAAGGAGACTTCTTTAGTAGAATCCTACGGAGACTTCTTCTGTGGCTGCTGTTGTATATTTGTTAAACTTCTTGTACTTAGCAAATTTTCTTTGATGTTTGCAGGTACCCTTGTGGAAAGGGCAGTATTTCCACAAAGGTTTTTCACTAAAGGTCTTGAACCTCAGCCAACAAAGAGTATCAAGTATTTTAGTGGAGACATCAAGCTTATCAATGCGCTGACCGATGCTCTGCTTGAAGATGAAAGGTTGGAGCTATATTAGTCAAGGCTTGGTGTGTTTTTGAAGTTCCATGAGATGGGGTTCAGTTGGGCATCCAGACTTGTGCATCATTTTCTTATCTTTTAGTTGGAGTGTAAGAAACCTAATGAGCTCTAGTTTATGATTGGTGTGAATCCAATCAGATTCTCGCTTAATGAGTTTCTTAATGTGGAGGATCTTGAATCGCCTACCACTGATGTTACACAGGAAATGCGAGAATTTTGGAAGCTTCTTGGAGTGCCTGAAGATCAAGGACCAAGCTATGATCAGTTGGTTGCCGCTATTGAAGTCTATCATACGTAGACCCGTGCAGATCGTATGAGATTAAGGTACTTGTCAATATATCTTGCTTTTATTGACACTAGGAAGCCTGAGCAAGCCACACGTCTTAGTATGGCTAGATTGGTCATGGATACTGCTGTCTTTGAGGCATATCCTTGGGGAAGAGTTGCACACAAAATGCTGGTGGATTCTATTAAAGAAACCACGCCTAAGACATCTGGCTATCACATTGACGGATTTGTCCAAGTCCTTCAAGTTTGGTTCTATTATTCGCTTCCAGATTTTGCAGCCAATTATACTGAACTCATCTCTGGTAATCCTTATCCACCACTGCTAGCATACAAAGGATATAGGAATCGAAAGTATCTTGGGGTGAACATAGTCAAACAGGTATGAATCGTTTTTAATTTACATTATTATATGTCTTTTGTATCACAATTCCTTATTCTTTTCTTGTTTAATAGGTTTGGTCTGTATTAATGCAGACCCGTGTCCAATCCTGCATTGAGAAGAGCTACTCAGACATGTTCCCAAGATTGGACAATGATGAGGAGGATCCAAGGATTGACAACGTTGTAAAGACGCTCTGTTGTGAGTTTGAGCGTAAATGGAGGTTCAATAGGTCTCACTGGAATACAGAGGATCTGCTGGCTGTGGTACCCGTTCATGAAGTCATGAAGACTAAAGAGCTGAAGAATGCTGCCGTGAAGAGTGGTGGGACAAAGGGACTTCGTGAGGTGCAACCATATACTGAGGGAGCACCTGGGGAACCAAAAAATTGCAAGGGGTTGTCTTCTCATACTAAGACTAACAGCAGCGCCATTGAGACGATGATGGAGTATATGGATCAATTCTGTAAGCATATACTTGCTCAGTTGATGGATGGGATTAGTAATGGTAAACAACAGATGTTGGAGGGTATGCACAACTTGCCAACAAGAAATCCACACTATAACTGAAAGAGTGCCAGGAATCGAGAATAGGCAATCAGAGTAGGAGATTAAGTCTAATGATCAGCAGCTGATTCTGAACTCTAATCCTAACGATGAGGAGACCAATCCGCAAGTTGGGGTTAGTCTTAAACCCTCTTCAAAAGTTAACCGAGTTTATGAAATTCGTAAAAAGAAATCATCCCAGTAATTTTCTTTGCATTTGGTTCTTGTGTAGTTGTTGTGTTATAAGCTTCGAATATGTTTTGGTTTTGTTTTTTGGACATCTAATCTATATAATGTTCTTGTGTATTGTGTATTGTGTACTATGAATATTTAAAAAATAAAATTGTAACATTGTGTGCCTAAAACATATTTGCAGATAGATCATAATGTTCCAAGTGAGAGTGTAAATGGTGCATCTGAGCAAAATGTTATTTGTTGGATGAAAACTCCCCAATACCGATTTCGAACTTGTTCAAAGGAAAAAGCAAGAGAAGAAAACCAAAGTTGTACAAGAAAAGATCCGTGATCAGACTAAAAGGATGAGAAAGCTAGCTCCTACCCAGTTGAGTCCACTCAAAGGAAAAAATACAGCTAAGGAAGTTATCTCAGACAAGATTGTTGGTGGTTATGATCTTTTCTCACCCGTAGACAATGCTCAACTAGATCTATGGACAGCAAGAATGAAACTTGAACTATAAGTCCTTCAAGTTTACTTTACTATTATCTTCGTTGCAAATACTGTATGTATTGACTTCTGAGTTTACAGGGACTTCAAGCAGAAAAAGAAGACTAAAGGGTCCATTATGGAATGGTACAACATCCTGAAAAAGCCTTAGGACTAGCTGGTGGACTAAATGGTCCATTATGGAATGGTACAACATCCTGAAAAATCCTTAGGACTGGCTGGTGGATACAATATATTTGATTACCATCTCGAGAAGTTTTCACTAGAAGACTTCTCTGGAAGTCTTCGTGAGAAGTCTTTCTTATAAATTTTCACCATAAGCTGACTGGTTTGTTTTGTGTATTGTCTATTTGATGCAACACATAGACACTAGGATTAATCTTCTGAGGAGTCGCTATGCAAAGCATCCGGAATGGTTTCGGTTATAGTGACTATGCATGGTTGACTCCAGATTTGGTCAGATGTGGACCAATAAATTTCAGGATTTTCTCAAATCTAAACCAACCCAGATATGACAAGGAGACACTTGCCTGGTGGAGCACTTGATTACTACTCAGGGGAAAAGCCATCATATTACCATAGTGACAAGACGTGGGGAGTAGAAGTGGATGACATTTACGTTCCTCTGAATGTTGGAAACGGGCATTGGATTCCTTTGTGGCTATCCATACCGAACAAGCACATCATTGTTTGGGATTCTGTAATTTGATCATGTGACGCCTTTTTGCGACTCTTGCGTGAATTGGCACCAGTAGAAGAAAGGGGTAGCATGGTAGTGACTCCATACATGCAAGAATGTGTTGTACGTTCTGTGCGTCAGAATAACTAGAGTGGAGATTGCGGTGTGTATTGCTTGAAGTACATCGAATGCCATGTGCTCGAGACTCAATGGCCTCCGATGTTTTGTGATGCCCATGTGAAGCTTATGAGGCAGAAGTTATATGTTGATATATATGCAGAGACAGGAATTTTCGGCAACGAGAAGGAAAAATACAAAAATCTGGACACATACGATAAGACTGGCGTGAAGACGATGAGACAGACTTGAAGCAGAAGTAGTAGAAGTAGTAAGCTGACTATTTTTTATCTAATGGTTACAGCCCATCTTGTTGCCTTCTATATTTTTGTTGTTGGGCTTCAAGGAAAACTTATTATTTGGTATCATGCATTAATTATTGTTGTGAGTGCAAGATAACTAATAATTCTTTTGTATTTACTTAGGGGTTTTTTGGTGATGATGATTGGGTTTAGGTGATGTAATTCGTTTGTGACATTTATTAGGAGATTTCTTTATTAGACATCATCTGCATATATAGAGTTCCAGAGAAGACTTCTCTAGCAGACTTCTATGGAAGTCTCCTCTAGAAGACTTCTCGACTAGACTTCTTCAGCAGACTCATTGAGGAGACTTCTCGAGAAGACTTCCCTGTAAGTCTTCTCTAGAAGACTTCTCGAGGAGACCTCTCTGGAAGTCTTCCCTGATGAGTGATGTATGTCCTTTGTAAACGTCTGCCATATTCCACCAGATTGTAAAATCATCATCCATGAATACCATAATATAACACAACATTATAAAATCATCATCCATGAATACCATAATATTACACAACATTATAAAATCATTATCCATGAATACTACAGTATTCCACAACCATTATCCGTAAACAACATACTAGAATAAACAACATACTCGAGTAATCAACATACTAGAATAAACAACGTACTTCCTCATATTCAACATCAATCATGGTCCACCTTTGATACCTACCAATATATAATAACAATGCCAACATTATAAACCACAACATTTCACAATCAAAATTTTTACTAAGTAGAGATAGTTATTCCAAGAGAATAACTTACACAATTGGTTAGAATATGGCCCGATTATTTGCATTTTAAGCAACTGTATTGCTTGGAAATTCAACTTACCTTATTATGTGGCATCTTACCAATTTCTAGCCAAGTCTGCCATCTAGATTTCTTCTTTCTTCCAGAAAGAATCTTCACACCGGAGGAAGACATTGCTCTTGTTTCTGTACTTCTTTGTCACTTTTGGGGTATATAATGTGAGAATACGCTGCAGTCACATATTTCTTCCTATAAGAAAGACATATAAGCGTAGTAACATGTAGACCAGCTTGCAATGCAGCTGCAAGAACATGCGAACAAGGAATTTTCTCAATTTAATGTATACCACATGCACATGTTCGCTGCTCCAAATCAACTAAATAGTTTCTCACACCCACTTTAGCATTAAACCTCCAAGTATCTATGCGTTCAACAGCCATCTTGTTTGCATATTCTCCATGTATTGCCAACAAATTTTCTACTCCTCGTGTGTGACATATTGTGAGATTAGATGCATCTTCCTTCCGTTTATAGAACCACTTTCCTAGTTTCTCTCGTATGTACTCCAAAAGGAAGGTTATGGGAAATCCTCTAGCTAACTTAAAAGCAGCATTGAGAGATTCTTCGATGTTGCTCATCTGAATGTTGTATCGATCGCCTGGAAAATTAGCACGTGACCACAACTTCGGGTCTGCATCTACCAAGTACTGAGCAAGGTGGGGTTAATATGCTTCAACTCGTCCATGTGTCGGTTGAAGTCAGCAAGAGTGTACGCATATGTCACTGATTTGACCAAATACATGAGTTGTTTTCTTTTAAACTTGGTGACTATGTTACTCTGAAGGTGATGGTAACATATGCCTCATGTTACCCAAGGAAACATTGTGCCGCACGCATTCTTTATAGAGGTGTGCCTATCTGAAACTAGTACCAAAGGTGATTGGTGTGAAAAACAATTACCTAATTTGGTAAGAAACCATTCCCATGAAGCATCATTCTCAGTGTCTATAATACCAAATGCCAATGGAAAGATCTAAAAATTACCATCTTGAGCCGTTGCTACTAGCATAACTCCACCATACTTCCCAGTTAGATGACATCCATCAACCACAATCACTCTTCTAAGAAAGTGGAACCTAGCTATAGAGGCACCAACACAATAAATAGATATTTAAATCTATTATGATCATCAAGTTCAAGCCATGTAACAGTTCCCATATTCACTTCCTGTATTAAATGAAAATATGAAGGCAAGTAACCATAACCAACTTCTGCTATCCCACAGACCAATTGTTGGGCGTATATCAATGTCTGATACGAAGTAGTGTAACCCAACCGAAGACCATACATGGTCTTCATTGACTCTGCGATATGCCTTGGCGTGATTCCATCAATTGTTCCAAAACCATCTACAAATAATTTGCCAATATGTTTCGGTGAATGGCGTCTGAAGTTAGCATATCGGCCTGCCACTGAACATGTGTGAACATTCTCAAATTTTGTCACCCAAAAAGTGTCCCTTGCGTCCCTCACAATCGCTCTTGCCTTCTACCTACACCTAGGAACACAACATTTTGCCACAAAAAGTTATTTCTTTGACTTGTCTGCCCGGAAATTGAATTTTAAGAGTATAGTCCTCAATCGCAACGCTGATATCAACTCCTCCTTTCTAGAAAACCCCATACCGACATATATGTTTTGGGATTTGTCATCTTCTTCAACGTGATTTAGGTTCCCAAAATGCATTTCATCTTCGTCTTCGTTTTCGTCCTCGTCTTTTACTTTCCCATATTGGTTATAATCTCCACCGTCCATGTAGACTACGGGTTCACCATCACACTTGTATTTCATGTCATCATCTAAAAGATCTTCATCCTGGTGTTCGTCTTGCTCATGGTCCCATTTTGCGTCACCTTTATCTGCTTCATTTGCACTCTCTCGAAGACCACCAGCAACACATAAATGTACAACGTGCAGCTTACATAACTTAATCAAGCTTCTAATTTATCTATCATTTGTGACGTGAATTAGAGGAGTATTAGGTGGCATTTCTTGCAACATTCAAACTGGAAGTGGATATGTTAACTCTACAGTTTCAACATCGAGATCGTAATCACCTTGTACCATTCCAAGAAGTTCACCATGTGTACACCCATCCTCTATAAATAACATTCTTCCTCCTTTGCAATTGTCAACCTCAAAATGCCAACACAAGTCTTTCATTACCCACTCTCCGTATACAACAGGTAGCTGAACCATTTTCCTGCAAAACATTATATAGGCAACATTAGAACCATATAGTTGGCTAAAAGTATCGTTAAATTCAATTTTTTAAAAAAATTAGCACAAGGAGACTTCCATCAAAGACTCCCTGAAAACAGAGGAGAAAATACAAAAATTGATAGTCCAAATTATATAGGTTACGAAATGGTATTTCTGAAAATATATATTTCTTAAATTGTGTTTGTTATATTTATGTTTTTGTTATTTTATAACCTAAAACTAACACACTTTTCGATTTTTACACTTTATCTAAAAAAATTTACCCTCTAAAAGTTTCTAAGATATATTTCTAATCTATATTTTTTACTATGTTAGTTGATTTAGAAATTACTAAAATTGATAGTACAAATTATATAGATTACAATATTGTATTTAAGACAATATATTTTTTTACAATTTTCCTGATTACCAATTTAATCAGGAAAATACAATTAAATAAATATATATTGTATTTACACTAATCTACTATTATATATACTAGCGATTTTTTATTTTTCCTCAAAAAATATAATTTATAACATATCTTTATTTGAATTTCATAATATTTGTTTCTTAACCGATTTGGAAATAAACATTTAAATTTTGGTGAATGAATGTACACCATATGAATTTTCTAATCTACTTTTTCGGCTTTATGAATATCCTAATCTATCGATTACCTAAAAAATAGTTATTTATGATTTCAAATTTTAAAATATTCTTAGAACAATATCCTTTGTATTTATTAGGGTTTATGTATATAAAATATTTGAAAATATTCTATCATTATATTTTTATTCTAAAACTTATGTCAAAAGCTATTATAGAGTAACTAATCTACCAAAGAAGGGATAAGCTTTAAAACTGATATTATAACAGCTTTATAATTTTATAATTATTATACAGATATATAATAAAATGAAAGCTTTCTTTAGATTTACCCCTATAATATTGCACTTAATGGCATGTGTTTATTCATTTTTGTGAGAGTATTTTGGAAAGTTTATTAGTGCCATTTTCGAATTAAGATATCAATTACCATTTAATTCTCTTATTTATTGGTACATGAATTAAAATATATACATATGATAATCTATGATTTCGTCATAAATCATTTGCCTAAAATTACTTGACATTTTAATGTATATATTCTTTCTATATATTTATCCGAATATACAGTTAGAAATCATTAACTATAGATATAAAAATTGAGAAATCAATTAATAATCGACATTTACTCTATGATTCTTCATATATGCTAAGTGTATCTTTAGTATTAAATTCTAAAAATTACAAATTATATGTGTAAACCATATTTAGCAACTCATAATGTCGGTATATTCATATTTATTATCATAGATCTAATGTATTTGATTTCTTTACTAAAATATATTAAACGATCCTGTCATTTAATATATTTGAAAACCTTATACACAACTATATATAAGTACAAAGCCTTTAGTTTGTAATTAGCATATATTTCTGAAGAATTGTCATTAGCTTCTCACACTCTTTCTCTTAAGTAATTATCCTTCTCTAAGTAGTTTGATTTGTTTGTTTATTATATATGTTAATTTAGTAGTTGTAGTTTGGATACATCCATGAAGAATTATCATTGCCTTCTAACACTTTTTATATATGATTGCTAGGTAAAATAATTATAGTTAGCTTATTCTTATTAAATAGTTTGGTGATTTTGTTATGCAAATGGTCAAGCGGGATATTGTTCCAGAGACAAAGAATGGTAATCTCAAATATTTATTTTATTTATTCAGATGTCTCACACCTTATATAAAAGTTTATTTTATTTATTCTATAAAATATTAATATATTCTGTAAACTACTAATATTTCTTTTATTTTTAGCTTATATTGTTATACCAAATATAATATTTAATAAAAAATGGAGTACATAGTAACAGTCATATAATCTGTTAATTAATATTAATAAATCACCTTTGTAATCATAACCTGAATATAAGAAACTTAGAGAAATAATCGTGTCAAATAATAGTTTTCTATATTAATAATACATGGTTTTTACATCTTATATAGGTGATTTATTACATAAGAATAACTAAAGTAAAAATACATTATTTAAGTCGATATAACACACACAATTAACTATGGAAATTTACGCTTATATTCTATAAATGATATAATGAAATTAAATTTGAACAATTAATACTGCTATGAAATATTTTCAAAAAAATAAAGGAAAATAACTATTTTAAATTACAATGAATACATTAAAATCTAATCAAATTAAATTCCATCACATTAAATTGATTTGTATTCTCTAAAATTGAAAGTTCTTACATAATTTATGTTAATCATTAATAAAATTATTTCATGCCATTAAATTTAAGCAATATTTTTTTGGTCAGAAAAAAAAGATATATTGTTATTGTTTCTTTTATAAAAAAATATTAAATTTAAGCAATATAGTACTGATTAACATATAATTTGATTGATTTATATCTTAGTATTTAATTTGATTGAATACATATCTTAGTATTTAATTTGGTACGTCTGTTATTGTTTCTTTTAAAAAAAAATTATTTCAAATATAGAGTTATTTAATAATTAATATTGTTATGATATGTTTAATGTTAAAAGAAAATACCTTAACTATTTCATATTGCCATGGATACATTAAAATCCAATTAAAATTAATTTCATCAAATTAAATTGATTTGTTTTCTCAAAATAAAAATTCTTACATAATTTACGCTAATCATAAATTAAATGATATCACAAAATTAAATTTGACAATTAATACTATTATGATATGTTATCAAAAAAATAAAGTACAATAACTATATTAAATTACCATGGATACATTAAATTTCATCACTGTAAATTGATTAATTTTCTCTAAATAGAAAGTTCTTACCTAATTTACGTTAATTTATTTGATATATATATAATTCTTACCTAAGTTACATTACTTCTATATAATAAAATGAATCCATTTTTTAGATTTGCCCCTGAAACATTAAATATATTACATTAAATGACATTATATTTTACAATATTAGTAAGAGTATTTTGGGAAGATTATCATATTAATTGCGTAAATAACATAAATATTTTCATTTAATTATCATATTAATTGTCGAATTAGATTGAAAGATATGTATATAATAATTGAACTATAAATAAGCGTATTTGATTACGCAATATTTATTACAAAATTTAATGCGATATTAAATCTATATGATTTTTATGATATGGTAATCATAAATTTAGTAAAGGGATTAGATTTTTATGATTTTTATACGATATGATATGGTAATAAATATATACAATTTTTATATAATATTAAATCTATACGATCTTTATGATATGGTTATAAATGTATATGATTTTTATGATATCTGCATTTAATGTAGTATTATAATTGTGTTTTATTAGTTAGGATTAGATTTGAATTTATCAATCAAATCAAATAATTACCATATTAATTTGATAATCAATTTATAAAGTATTTATGGTAAAAAGTTATTGTAAATATATGCTTTCAAGGCAAGTCAAAAAACAAAAAAATTATGTGTTTGTATATAAAAGATTATAATTGAATGTATATCTAATTTATTTAAGGAAAGTAATTATGAATCGGTCAATCAAATAATTATCATATTAATCTGGTAATCAACTTAGATTTTAGTTTAAAATTTTAAAGATTTTATTTCCTGTTTAATTCTAATCAAAGAGTCTATAAAATTATATGATTATTCTTAACGTTAATAAATAGTAAATCTCACAAGATTTCTTATTCGAATGCTTTTTTCGAAAAGAAAGTCCTTCATTTTTCTTATAAATATAACATATCTTTACAATTATCATTCATCATTCGTAGTATATCTTCACAATTGTGTCTAGGTAATGTCATATTCTACAAAAACAATAATATTTTTATTTTTTCTATTTTTTGAATTAAATTTTTATTCTATGGCATTATTTAAATCCAAATGTAATTATTCTTACAATTTTTAAATTCTATAATGTTGTTTTAAATATTATTCAACTTAATATTTTTTTAATTACTACTAACTCAATTTTATGAAAATTTTCACGTTAGCTATAGTATCATCCACCTCTTACAATCAATCACTATGGTATAGAGGTAATGCAATTTGTTGTTTCATCTTTTTTATATGTTTTCACATAAAAATTTTAATTTGTATATATATATATATAATAATATAAGATAATTTGTTTGTAAATATAATTTATGATTCAGATATATACTAAACATACTTACTATTATATTAATATATTATCCTATTGTATTTGGTTCAATTTTATTTGTTTTTTAAATATGCCAACACATTATCTTATTTTATTTGTTTCATTTTATTTGGTTTTTAGTATATTTTTTTAGTTCTTATGAGCTAATACTTGTGTATTTTTTCGTTTCATAATTTTTACATTCTTTATGTTACATTTTCAATAATTAATCAAGTGTAATAATGAAATATTTTTTTACTTTTTTATTTCAATGACAATTGAGATTCCATAATCAATATTAAATATTGAATTACAAATATTTTTTTTGTTTTTTATTACATGCTTTTTATCTTTTAGAACATTCTTAAATAATAATGTAACCATAATTCCATAAGCATGTATTTTTATAATTAATAATGAAGTATAATAAAAACACATAAGATATTTACCTAAATAGTATTTAAAGTATAAAGTTATAGATATAAATTTTGGTATTTATTTATTGTAAATATAAATGAAATATCTTTCATTTGGGTATTAGTAGTTGCAGATTATTACTAACAAATATGATCTATTCAATGAAATAATTTTAAAGTCTTATAGTTTTGATTGGAAATAGTTAGAGAATTATTTTATTGTAAACAGAAATTAAATGTTTTAAACTATTTATAAACAACAATTAGTTCTAAAAATATATAAATCATTTAGTCGATTTTTTTTTCAATGATAAATACATAATATAACGGAAAAATGTAATAAATACACATATTAGCATAAAACTATTAATTCTCGATCTTTATTAACAAATTATGTTAGTTGTATATTAAATATTTTTTACTTTTATTATACTTACATTTCAATATAATCAGAATTCAATAACCATGTATTTTAAATTATAAATAAAATGTAATAGAAACACATACCATATTTACTGAAATAGTATTTAATAATATAGATTTGTAGAAAAAATATCAGTGTTTATTTTTGTAAACACAAATTAGAAATTTATTTACTATTTATAAAAATTTATTAGTAATTACTATGAATAATTATAGTAACTAAAAAGATATAGATCATTTGATCATAATGTATAAGAGAAAATGAAATATAATAAACACATATATTAGCATAATAAAAATATTTTATTTAATTTTAAAACAATTATTAACTAATACACTTACCATATTTTTTTATATTATCATGATATCATCAATTGTAAATTTATTATGAAATGTAAAAAGTTAGCTTATCATATTTACTTAAATAGTATTTAATAATATAGATTAATATAGAAAATTTTCAGTTTACATTTACTGTAAACACAAATTAGAGATTTCGTTAACTATTTATAAACAGTTTTTAGTTATTGTTATGGATAATTATAATAACCAAAAATATATAGATAATTTATTTGATTATTATTTTGTGTGATAAATACATAATATATAAGATAAAAAATACAATAAAATTTAATATATTTAGTTCTTTGTACAATACATACATTATATTAATGTTTTTGTATCGATTAATTTTGATTTCTATACTAATTCATAAAACTTACTGGTGTGGGTCAAAGAAGACACAGATAAGTTGTTTGAACTATTCAAATTTTCTTTACTTTTTTGTTAGACATATTTTTATTTTTAATTATGTATATTTTCATAAAGGATAATGCAATAACAATAAGAATTCTTTATTAATTGTGTTTCCTATCCTATCCTTATCATATTTCATATTTGTTTTTTAATTTGAAAAATTTGATACTTAGGTTTGGTTCTTTACAATAAAATTATACATGAACAAGAAAAAAAAGAACAAGTAATATATCTATACAATATATGATAATTGCTTTTATAGAAAAAAATTAAATATAAATATTGTAATGCATCAAAACATAAATGAACACGGGTCATAAAAATTGATAGAGGGTGATATGAACACGAGTCTAAAACTTAAATG
This sequence comes from Lepidium africanum, assembly GCA_900406405.1. Taxonomy (NCBI): domain Eukaryota; kingdom Viridiplantae; phylum Streptophyta; class Magnoliopsida; order Brassicales; family Brassicaceae; genus Lepidium; species Lepidium africanum. The sequence continues at coordinate 77,596 of OVAX01000335.1, read as the reverse complement.
AACAAAATTCAAAACAATTATACACAAAAATTGTAAATCATCAAAATATAGATAAAAATAGGTCAATATATATATATATATTATATATAACACAGGTCAAAAACATTGGTTGCATACACATCACAAGTCATCATCTATTATATAATAGACTATAAAATGATCATTGTATATTAGTTATACACAAAATTAAAATAATTTTCATATGCAAATCAAATCATAAGATAAATAAAAGACAAACAAATATCACATATACATATATTAGAAACAAGTTTAAATAACTAAAATTGTATATTTTTGACAAAAAAATTTCCCGTGCGCCGCACGGGTAATCATCTAGTATAGAATTAGTTTCTAAGCATATACCAAAAATCTATTAAGAGCCCGCTGGTTTAAGCACAACAATGGAATTGAGAACCATTTCGTTTTGCTTTAATCGAAAATATATTGTTATTTGGGAAAAATATTTGTCTGGATTGATTTTGTAATTTTTTCGCAAAGATCTATCTTATATAGAGGATGAATAATGAACGTGGTATTTATTGGGACTTAATTACTTTCCTTACATAAATTAGATATATATTCGAATACGACATCTTTGTGCTAATCCCCAAAAGAAGAGGAGCATATCAAATTTCAGATTTTCGTTTGATAGCTTGCTGTAATACATTATACAAGCTCATCTCTAAGATCATATCCTCTCGCCTCAAGAACACCTAACCATCTTTAATCGAGCCTAATCAGACAGCATTCATAAAGGATAGACTTTTGATGGAAAATGTTCTCTTGGCTTCGGAGGTGCTTCAAGCTTATTTAAGGACAACATTAACACCAAGAATTACACTTAGGATAGACATTTGAAAGGTGTTCGATAGTGTTAGATGGGATTTTGTCTATCATTGCCTCAAAACTTATAATTTTTCGGATCAATTCATCAAATGGGTCAGAGTGTTTATCACCACTCCTTCTTTCTTAGTTTCCATTAATGGAGTAACATCAGGATATTTTTAAGGAAAATCGGGGTTGACATAGGAAGATCCTCTTTCCCCTATATTATTTGTGCTAGTCATGAATGTTCTTTCCCTTATGCTAATATAGGAGATCCTCTTTCCCATATATTATTCTACACGATTAACACACATTATATTTGCTGATGACCTCTTACTCTTCCTAGACGGTTCAACCAGATCAGTAGTAGGAGTATTCTCGGTTTTATCACTTTTTGAGAAGATGTCAGGGCTAGCAATAGATATCCACAAAACTTCGATGTTTGCAGCAGGTTTGGACGCTCAAACAAAAGATCGCATCAATGATGTCTTTGGATTGGAATCAACATCTTTGCCCATTCGATACCTCGGTCTGCCTCTGTGCTCAAGGAGACTTAGTGTAGCCGACTGTGATCCACTGCTCCAGCAAATTCGTACAAAATTGGGTTATGGCTTCACAGGCATCTCTCCATCGCTGGACATTTTCGTCTTATCATTATTGTAGTGGTGGGAATTACTGGTTTCTAGTCTCAAGCTTTTCTATTGTCTAAAAAAGTGGTCAAAAAGATATATGGACTATGCGCAGCCTTTCTCTGGTCCGGTTCATTGGAACATAAAGCAGGTGAAAGAGTTGCGTGGCAAGAGGTAGCTTATCCCAGACAGAGGGTGGACTGGGAATTAGAGGAATTGATGGATGGATGAAAACTTGTGGGTTGAAACTAATACGAATGCTATTTTTCAGAGCAGGTTCCATATGGGTAGCTTGGATCCGAGATCAATATCTAGGCAAGACAACTTTCTGGACTCTAAACGAAACAAACCCCTCTTATTCTTGGGCATTTAGGAAGCTATTATAACTACGACCTTTGGCTTTAAAGTCTGTGCACCTTAAACTGGGAAATGGTGATACTACCTTCTTCTAGAAAGATCCTTGGTCTTCACTTGGCATTCTCCAACATGTCATAGGACAAAACATTTCTCTTCTCTCTGGAATCCCATCAGATGCTTTCATATCAGATTTTTGGTCTCCATCGGAGTGGAACTTTCCTCCTCTTCGACAAGAATCTCTTATGTCTGCTTACATTTATCTATCAAATCTTTCATACTCATGCAATCCTGACCATTACAGCTGGAAGATAAATGGAATTACTATGAAACAGTTCTCTTCAAGACAGATCTGGGACAATATTCGACATGTTAAACATGAAGTAAGCTAGGGGAAGGTACTATGGAATAAAGCCTACATACAGAAACACACAATGATCACTTGACTTTTTCTATTGGATCGTTGTCCGACACTTACCAGAATGGCAGTTTGGGGACTAGAAGTGGAAACAACATGCCTCCTCTGTGGAAGCGCTAAAGAAACAAGAGATCATCTTCTCTTCTTATGTCCATTTTCTGCTGCTGTTCGAAATTCTATTTTAACCCATTTGGCGACCCCACAATGTCCTCTCATATGGCAGAACTTGGTTAATTTTTAACCAATTTTACTTTGCTCTTCTACAAGGCTGGCAAGCAACAATACATAAAATCTGGTTTGAGAGGAATACGCGTTGTCAGGATGGCACTACCTTGACTCCGCAGCAGCTTTTCAAAAGAATTAGACAACTTCTCTTCGATAAGGCGACAACTCTTAAAAATCGAGGATCTTCTTTAGCTGAACAACTTCTGCAACTTTGGACTCAACATCTTCTTTAGTTAATTTTGTACAGGCACCATGACTTGTTGGCAATGCCTTCCCTCCTTCCTTTATTTTCTGTTCTTTTATTCTATTTCTAGTAGTGTAAACTTTTCTTAAATTTAATCAAAAGCCGTTTAACAAAAAAAATAATAAATATTTTTATGGAATAAATGGGCTGTAACTCATGTTTTCATTTTGACGTAAGTTTAACTAAAAGAAAAAAAAATAAGGACAGAGAATTTTAAATTTATGCAGGAGAGAGACACCGAATCAAAATGGCCTTTAAGCCTCTAGAAGTCGTCAGACTGTAAAACAGCAACAGCATCACACGAGTTCGCAGACTCTTTCTCTCCTTCATCTCAGATCGATTTTTCGGTGCTAACCCTGATCAGATTTTGATCTCCTAGAAGATCGATAGTTAAAGCTTCTCCTCAAGGCTTCTTGGGGTTCGCTGTGCTTTTTGTTATTTTTGGCATATGAGAAATTAGGGTTTAAGCTTTCTGTTAGATCCGTTTGTTTGAAGGATCTCAAGCCCTTCGGTGGCTTTTTCTCTTAAACCAAGTAAAGAGCTGGGGGCTAATCAGTCTCATTCCCGCCATTATCCTGGCGTTTCCGATCACACCAGGGTAGGATTCTGGGATTTTCTTCGACCTGTTTTTGGTAATGCCCCTAGAAACAATACTTTACAGTTCCTCGATTCCGTGACCACGCTCGGATCTGATCGCACCATGGATTCCGTCGCTAGAGGTACTATCGCGTCAACAATCGGCGCCATGGAAGAGCCGGAGTATCTTGCTAGGTATCTAGTGGTCAAACACTCATGGCGAGGTCGTTATAAGAGGATCCTTTGCATTTCCAGCGGTGGAATCGTGACGCTGGATCCAAACACTCTCTCCGTTACGAATTCTTATGATATTGGAACTAATTTTGATGGAGCTTCACCTCTGATTGGACGGGATGAAAATACGGATAGTGTGGGTGGTGAGTTTAGTATCAATGTTAGAACTGATGGGAAAGGCAAGTTCAAGGCTATGAAGTTTTCATCTAGGTGCAGAGCAAGTATTTTAACTGAGCTGTATCGGATTAGATGGAACCAAATTGGACCCGTGGCTGAGTTCCAGGTGTTACACCTTAGGAGACGGAACGCAGAATGGGTTTCTTATGTAAGTGGTTTTCTTTCAGTGGTTCTTTCTTCAAGTTTTTATATATGGTTTCTCTGATATTATACTGTTGCGGCGCTGGTTGCCATATTGGTATAGTTAGTGACGTTACTTTGGTTTTGAAGTCAAACCGGATTAGGCCTTTTAGTTGTTCAACATATCTGAAGTATCTGGTCTTGCTGTAGTTAGGTATTTACGCATGAATCTGATGCAGTTATTGTCTTTTAATGTGTAATAAGCTCTTAATTCTGTGTAATCACGAACTGGCTGAGAGAATTGGGTTCTGTAGTAGATTTCTTGATTTCATATGACTAATTTCATTCTTATTTTGTATGGGATTGATTCCTTTTTTTCTATTCTCACAACCGCAAGAACCAATAATCATTTGACAGTTGCAACTGGTCATAGAAATTCAGTTGAATCAGAATAGAAATTTCTTTCTTTTTTCTTCCACAGAAATTGAAGGTCACTTATGTCGGGGTAGAGCTCGTCGACCCAAAATCTGGTGATCCGCGCTGGATTTTGGATTTTAGAGACATGAATTCCCCAGCAATAATTCTTCTCTCTGATGCATACCGGACAAAATCTGCTGACTCTGCTGGGTTTGTTCTATGTCCCATGTATGGGAGAAAGTCAAAAGCTTTCAGAGCTGCACCCGGGACAACAAATTCTTCCATTGTCGCATGTTTGGTATTATTGAGATGCTTGGACTTTTGTTGAGAATTTATTGCTAACTTATTGTTAAATTTTGCCTATACTTTCTGATTGCTTTAACACTTAACTAGGGATACAATATTATACTTGTAAGCTTGATAATTGTAAATTCATTTGCAGGCTAAGACTGCAAAGTCCATGGTAGGGGTATTCTTTTCAGTTGATGGTTCACAATCGCTTACAGCATCAGAGTATATGTCACGAAGGGGTACTTACAACTCCTTTTTCCTAAGTGTCTTGTCTAGTTCACTTTCTTTTCTATCCTCTTTAGTTCACGTTCTTTCTATCTCTTTTGACTGCCAAAGTTATTATAACTTTACTATACAGCTAAAGAAGCAGTTGGAGCTGAAGAGACTCCTAATGGATGGTGGTCTGTTACTAGATTAAGATCGGCTGCCCATGGAACTCTAAACATGCCTGGACTAAGCTTGGCAATTGGCCCCAAAGGAGGACTTGGTGAGCATGGGGATGCTGTATCCCTTCAGCTAGTTCTTACTAAGGTCTCCCTTGTTGAGAGACGAATAGATAACTATGAAGTAAGTTGGTGAAACGTTTAGACAAAATTTCTATCTATATTGCCATCTTATGCTGCATAACTTTCTTTGTTCAATTTTTTTTTTGTTCCTGGTTCTGTTAGAGATTTAATCTAAAAATATGGTTAGACTGAATATGAGTAGGAAATAGCTTTAACTTTTTACTTGTTCAGTTTGTTTTGTTCTGTCAAATTCTGAGAATACTGCTTAGATGTGTGCAGGTTGTTATCGTTCGTCCTCTATCTTCAGTAAGCTCGCTTGTCCGATTTGCTGAGGAACCCCAAATGTTTGCTATTGAATTCAGTGATGGATGTCCAGTTCATGTGAGTTTTTTTGGCTTCTCTGTTATTATGTCACATGTTTAATAATAACTTTAGCTAAACATTGTAACACATGTTCTAGGTCTACGCGAGCATATCCCGAGACAACCTACTTGCAGCGATTCTTGATACTTTGCAAATAGAAGTACGTATATGCGTTAATTTAGAAAGTGATGGATATCTTTTAAGGTTCTATGTTAGTACTTTGTTTAAGTTGGATGTGGAATTTATTGGAGATGGATATGCTGATATATATAGGGGATATATGATGCAGGGACAATCTCCCATACCAGTATTACCTAGGCTTACAATGCCGGGCCATCGCATTGATCCACCTTGTGGAAGGGTTAGTTTGATTTTTGGATCACAGCATCTTATTGCCAATATGGAAACTTGCTCCTTACACCTGAAGCATTTAGCTGCTGCTGCAAAAGATGCAGTTGCCGAAGGTGGATCTGTTCCTGGTTGTAGGGCTAGATTATGGCGTAGAATAAGGGAGTTCAATGCTTGTGTCCCATATACAGGTGTACCTGCAAATATTGAAGTCCCTGAGGTGACTTTGATGGCATTGATTACAATGCTACCATCAACTCCAAATCTCCCTGTAGATGCCCCTCCCTTGCCTCCTCCTTCACCGAAAGCAGCAGCAACTGTCATTGGCTTTGTTGCATGTTTGCGTAGGTTATTGTCCTCCAAGAGTGCAGCATCGCATATAATGTCTTTCCCTGCTGCTGTTAATAGGATAATGGGTTTACTTAGGAATGGTTCCGAAGGTGTTGCTGCTGAAGCTGCCGGGCTTATCGCTTCCCTCATAGGTGGTTCATCAGCAGATCTAAGTACTGCACCAGATTCCAGAGGAGAAAAACATGCGACTATCATGCATACCAAGTCTGTTTTGTTTGCTCAACAGGGTTATGTTACTATCCTTGTCAATCGATTGAAGCCCATGTCAGTCTCACCTCTGTTTTCCATGGCGATTGTTGAAGTCTTTGAGGCTATGGTTTGTGATCCACATGGAGATACTACCCAATACACTGTTTTTGTAGAATTGTTACGCCAAGTAGCTGCCCTACGGCGTCGTTTATTTGCACTTTTTGCACATCCTGCAGAAAGTGTTAGAGAAATCATTGCTGTTATAATGCGTACAATAGCTGAAGAAGATGCAATTGCTGCAGAGTCAATGCGTGATGCTGCTTTGCGTGATGGTGCTTTGTTGAGACATTTATTGAATGCATATTCCCTTCCTGCAAGTGAGCGGCGAGAGGTAAGTAGGCAGCTTGTGGCACTCTGGGCAGATTCTTACCAACCAGCTTTGAACCTACTGTCCCGAGTTCTGCCACCTGGGCTAGTTGCATATTTGCATACACGTCCTGATGATCTTCTTGATGAGACAAATCAGGAAGGATCGTCAACAAATAGGCGGCAGAAAAGACTACTTCAGCAGAGAAGAGGTCGCATAGCTAGGGGAATGGGTGCTCAAGATTCTCCTCTTCCCCCTGGCAACAATGTTGAGACTGGCGTTGCGTCAAAACAGAAGACTGCAAGTGCTGGTAATGTACCCGGCAACTTTCAAAGGCCTGCTGCAGATTCTTCTTCGGAAGTTCCGAATCTGCAGGCTTCTGCTTTTCCTGGTGGTGACAGTACTACTGCAGGGGTATCAGAAAATGGCTATCCAGCAATTTCTTCAGTCACCACAAATGCAAATGGGCATGAGCAACCTGAGACCAATGCATCCGATCTGGTGGGTTCTGACCCAAACTTGTCTGGCATCCAGAATTCAGTACTTCCAGCACCTGCTCAAGTTATTGTAGAAAGTACACCTGTAGGTTCGGGAAAGCTACTTCTAAATTGGCGTGAGTTTTGGCGAGCCTTTGGTCTTGATCATAATCGTGCAGATCTCATCTGGAATGAGCGTACAAGGCAAGAGTTAAGGGAAGCCTTGAAGGCCGAAGTTCACAACCTAGATGTCGAAAAAGAACGCACAGAAGATATTTCCCCGGGATGTGTGGCTGCCGAGGCCAAAACAGGTGAGGAGACTGTCCCACGTATATCTTGGAACTATTCTGAATTCTCTGTTAGTTATCCTAGCTTGTCAAAAGAAGTTTGTGTGGGTCAGTATTATCTACGCTTATTGCTTGAAAGTGGGAGCGCTGGCAAGGCACAGGATTTCCCTCTCCGTGATCCAGTTGCGTTTTTCAGGGCACTCTATCACCGCTTCCAGTGTGACGCTGATATGGGGCTTACTATTGATGGTACTGTTCTGGATGAATTGGGTTCATCAGGTGACTGGTGTAATATGAGTAAGCTTGATGGTTTTGGTGGAGGGGGAGGAGCTTCTGTTAGGGAGCTTTGTGCAAGAGCGATGGCAATTGTCTATGAGCAACACTACAACACAATAGGTCCTTTCGAAGGCACTGCACATATTACAGGGCTAATAGATAGGACAGATGATAGAGCTTTGAGGCATCGCCTGGTTCTCCTCTTGAAGGTATCTTCATTAGTATAATCTTCCCACGCTTTTATTCTAGTTAAACTATTTCATCTGCCAATTCTCATTAGGTTTCGATGTATGCATTAGGTTGTCACAGACAATATCGTTGTGGAGATAGTCAAGCCAATGTATTTATTTTCATGATTTGTGGCTTACTTTTTTTTCGTGCATGCAGGCTCTAGTTAAGGTCTTGTTAAATGTTGAAGGTTGCGTTGTGGTTGGTGGTTGTGTCCTAGCTGTCGATCTGCTGACAGTTGTTCATGAAAACTCGGAAAGGACTCCTATTCCACTGCAATCAAATTTAATAGCTGCTACTGCTTTTATGGAACCTCCTAAGGAATGGATGTACATTGACAAAGATGGTGCAGAAGTTGGACCTGTAGAGAAAGACGTTATCAGAAGTTTATGGTCTAAAAAGGATATTAATTGGACAACTAAGTGTCGGGCTTTTGGGATGTCTGAGTGGAAGAAATTGCGTGATATTCGTGAACTTAGGTGGGCAGTAGCTGTTCGAGTACCAGTCCTCACACCTACACAGGTGAAGCTTTATGGCTTGCTTTATGTGTGTGACTGGCTATTTACTTTTCATTTTATCATGCTTAACATTCCAGAAGAAATATGGTTTTCATGTCCATTTCCTTTTTTTTTTTTTTTTTTTTTT
>OVAX01000335.1:52875-69043 GCA_900406405.1 Lepidium africanum | reverse complement strand
CTTTTTCTTTTTTTTTTTTTTTTTTTTCTGTCCTCAATTTTACACGTCTATGCACTACTCAAATCAAATTGATAAAATACTATTCAGGTAGGGGATGCTGCATTGTCTATATTGCACAGCATGGTTTCAGCACATTCAGATTTGGATGACGCAGGAGAGATTGTAACTCCAACACCTAGAGTAAAACGTATCTTGTCTAGTACACGTTGTCTTCCGCACATTGCTCAGGTAATGCCTTTCTTTCTCTTCATTATTCTTCTTCTAGCTGCGTCCATTACGTGTCTGGTAGGTAGTATTAAGCTGAGCCAAAAATCCTAGTTCCTTTTCAACTTATTGACAATAGGCATACCCTCTGTCTCTGCCCTAATTTTTCCCTTTCACGTCGCATCTGAGAGAGAGGAGTTGCAAGCTAAGCAGTCAGTATCTGAATCATTCTCATTTAGTTTTTCTTTGTCGGGAACTGAGAGTTGGAGACTGAGCTATTTTTTCCCCTTAATCAAAAAAAGTTTATTAACCCTCCGTTAATCTCTTGTCTTTCTAAATTGGAAAAGGCTATGCTTTCTGGCGAACCAGTTATTGTGGAGGCTGGTGCTGCCCTTTTGAAAGACATTGTTACTAGAAACCCCAAAGCAATGATCCGCCTGTATAGCACAGGGGCCTTTTACTTTGCCCTTGCTTACCCTGGATCCAATCTCTATTCAATTGCACAACTTTTCTCTCTCACCCATCTGCATCAAGCTTTTCATGGTGGGGAAGAAGCTACTGTTTCCTCCTCTCTGCCCCTGGCTAAACGAAGTGTATTAGGTGGTCTTCTCCCTGAGTCATTATTATATGTATTAGAGCGCAGTGGAGCAGTTGCATTTGCAGCCTCCATGGTTTCTGACTCCGATACTCCAGAGATTATATGGACCCATAAAATGCGAGCAGAAAATCTTATACGTCAGGTACTTACTTATTTGCTACTGTGGGCTTAATTTCTCTTAAAGACCATCTGTAAACTATCACTTCAATTATTGAGTTTTAATTTCTCATTTCTATCTACACAGGTTTTGCAACATCTTGGTGACTATCCTCAGAAATTGTCTCAGCACTGCCATGCTCTGTATGATTATGCTCCCATGCCACCTGTTACGTATCCAGAACTTAGAGATGAGATGTGGTGTCATCGTTATTATCTCAGAAATTTATGTGATGAAATTCGATTTCCCAATTGGCCGATTGTTGAACATGTTGAGTTTTTACAATCACTACTTGTGATGTGGCGTGAAGAGTTGACTAGAAAACCCATGGATCTTTCTGAAGGAGAAGCTTGCAAAATTCTAGAAATATCCTTGAATGATGTTTCAACTGATGACATAAACCATAGTGCTTCAGTTCGGTTAAATGAGGAGATATCTAATATATCTAAACAGATTCAAAATCTTGATGAAGAGAAACTAAAGCGACAGTATAGGAAGCTTGCGATGAGGTACCATCCTGACAAGAATCCAGAAGGAAGAGAAAATTTTCTGGCAGTTCAAAAAGCTTATGAATGCCTACAGGTACGTTTACAAAGTTCTGATCATTGTCTAGGGTTTGAGGCTTTCTCCAATTGTATGTATTCCTTCTTTTTCTGTTATTGTACCTCTCTTTTGGACCATTGGATGGTCAGACTATGTTTAATTTTGCAGACATCTTGGATATCAGCAGATATTTTTTACTAAAATCATTTGATGAATGTTTTCCCCTTCATTATGTTTCTGTGTTCTTATTAGTAGAGAAACATTGGTTACTTTTTTCCTTTCAGTGTTTGCTAGCCAAATAAGACTATTTAATCAGAGGACAGACGTTACATCCTCATCTAATTTTCTTTGGGAACATGCTTACGATTTATATAACTTGGCAATTTGGATTATTGTTTCGACTCCATAAATATAATTTCGTAATATATTTGATTTTTTCTTTGGGGTTTTCTGGCACTATACGTATCTGTTATTCTGCTTATAGGCAACAATGCAAGGATTGCAAGGTCCTCAACCTTGGAGGTTGCTGCTTTTACTGAAAGCGCAGTGTATCTTATATCGACGTTATGGACACGTGTTACAGCCATTTAAATACGCTGGCTATCCGATGCTACTTGATGCAGTCACAGTGGACAAGGATGACACCAACTTTTTATCTAATGATAGATCCCCTCTTCTTGTTGCAGCATCCGAGCTTGTTTCATTAACGTACTTATTTCTCTTGCTATAGCTGTGTAATTCTAGTTTATTTATTTCCATTCCTTCAATGTCATCTATCTTATTTTCCTGTTATTTGTTGTGTAGCTGTGCTGCATCGTCATTGAATGGTGAAGAGCTAGTGAGAGATGGTGGTGTCCAACTTCTAGCAACTCTTCTTTCCCGCTGTATGTGTGTGGTTCAGCCAACTACTTCACAAAATGAGCCAGCTGCAATAATAGTCACAAATGTAATGCGTACATTTTCTGTAATAAGTCAGTTTGAGAGTGCAAGGGCTGGATTTCTCGAGTTACCCAGTCTGATTGAAGACATTGTGCACTGTACGGAGCTAGAACTTGTGCCTGCAGCTGTTAATGCTGCTCTCCAGTCTATTGCCAATGTTTCTGTCTTCCCCGATCTTCAGCATGGTCTGCTAAAAGCCGGTGCCTTATGGTAAGCTATATTCCTGTTTCTTTGTCAGTATCAATATGTTCTTGTTTGACAGAAGATAAAATGGTGGTGGCTCTATTGTCCATGCATGTAAAATTCGATGTATGTCTAATGTCGATGTAATTAAAATTAAGGCATGGTGAATTCAATTTTCAGTAGAACAGCTGCGCACATGAGCATTGTATCTTTCTTAACTCATTTGAACGTTTGTTTGTGACAAGTGTAACTAATGGCTGTGTTTCGTTTGATTTGTGTGTCTGTTTGATCAGGTACATTCTCCCATTATTATTACAGTATGACTCAACTGCAGAGGAATCTAATTGTGTTGAGTCTCATGGAGTTGGAGTTAGCATTCAAATTGCCAAGAATGAGCATGCATTGCAAGCATCACAAGCCCTTTCAAGGCTTAGTGGACTGTGTGCATATGAGAGTTTGACACCTTACAATGCTGCTGCAGCTGATGTTCTCAGAGCATTGCTGACTCCAAAACTTGCTAGTTTGTTAAAAGATGAAGTTGCCAAGGATTTGTTATCCAAACTAAACACCAATTTGGAGACACCAGAGGTAAAGATTTGTCTTTTGCTGATTTTTTTTGCCACCAGCTTAAGAATATTGAAATATGATGCATGAACTTTTAAGAAATCCCATTTCCCTTTATGTCTGGTCTTGTGTTTTTGCATCATTCTTATGATATGTCTGATGCCATCATACTGTAGAATTGTCTATTCTTAAGATTGTTCTCAATGTGCACATACGAAAACTTGATAAGCACTTCACTGAGTGTTAAAACCATGTTAAATTTTTGGCTGGACAAACTGTAACATTATCAAATTTTTGTTCCACAGATCATCTGGAACTCTGCCACTCGATCAGAACTTTTAAATTTTGTGGATGAACAACGTGCCTGCCAGTGCCCTGATGGTTCATACGATCTGAAAACTGCTCAATCGTTTGCATATGAGGCACTGTCAAAGGAGGTCTATATTGGCAATGTTTACTTGAAGGTCTATAATGATCAACCGGACTCAGAGATCAGTGAACCAGAAACATTTTGCAATGCTCTAATTGACTTTATATCATCTTTAGTGCATACTGAGTTGCCCTCTGTTTCTGGGGACCAAAATTTGATTAAAGACAACAGCTCATCCAATGATACTCCAGAAATTCAGAGTAGCGTTGCAGAACCTTCACTGATTGAAGGACATTCCGATGATCAACCACCATCTGAGGGGATGAAGAAGGAAGAATATTTTTTGATTAATCACCTGCAATTAGGATTGACGGCTCTTCAGGTACTCATATGGGGGCATATGTGTTTTTTTAAAAAAGACAGCATGTCTGACCTTATTATTTGCTTTATTTTCTGCAGAACTTGCTTACAAAGTATCCAGATCTGGCTTCAGTGTTTTCGTCAAAGGAGAGATTATTACCTCTCTTTGAATGCTTTTCAGTGCCCTTTGCATCAACAACTGATATTCCAAAACTCTGCCTGGATGTCCTCTCTCGTCTAACTGCTTATGCTCCTTGCTTGGAGACGATGGTATCTGATGGATCTAGTCTTCTTCTCCTCTTGCAAATGCTTCACTCTGCACCTTCTTTTCGCGAGGGTGCTCTCCATGTTCTTTATGCTTTGGCAAGCACACCAGAACTTGCTTGGGCTGCTGCAAAACATGGTGGAGTAGTATACATTTTGGAACTTTTATTGCCTTTGCAAAGTAATCATTCGTAATTCATTTTTTTTTCCCATTGGCTTTCTGAGTACAAACAATGGAATCAATGATACAAAATGGTCTTGTGCAGAGGAAATTCCGATGCAGCAAAGAGCTGCAGCGGCTTCTTTGTTGGGAAAGCTTGTCGCACAACCAATGCATGGGCCTAGAGTTGCTATCACACTTGTGAGATTCCTTCCGGATGGTCTTGTATCAATAATTCGTGATGGACCTGGGGAGGCTGTTGTACATGCGCTTGAGCACACTACAGAAACTCCAGAACTTGTGTGGACACCAGCAATGGCAGCATCTTTATCCGCACAGATTGCGACCATGGCATCAGATATTTATCGTGAACAACAGAAGGGTTGTGTTATTGAATGGGATGTTCCCGAGCAGTCATCTGGTCAGCAAGAAATGAGAGATGAGCCGCAGGTATAGATTGTAACCTATATATCAATAAGAGCGATAGCAAAGAGTGTCTTTGATTGTAAGCATAATTCATTGACTTTAATTCTCTGTAGGTTGGTGGAATTTATGTCAGGCTTTTCTTAAAAGATCCGAAATTTCCGCTGAGAAACCCAAAACGATTCTTGGAAGGACTGTTGGATCAGTATTTGTCAGCAATGGCGGCAACACATTATGAACAACATCCTGTTGACCCTGAGCTCCCACTCCTTCTCTCTGCTGCGTTGGTTTCACTGTTGCGTGTTCATCCTGCGCTTGCAGATCACATAGGTTATCTTGGGTATGTCCCAAAACTTGTTGCTGCTGTGGCGTATGAGGGTAGGCGGGAAACAATGTCTTCTGGCGAAATGAAGGCTGAAGAAATTGGCTCTGATGGAGTGGATGAGACTGCTGATTCCTCTAGTCTACCTGGCCAAACCCCTCAGGAACGTGTGCGCTTAAGTTGTTTACGTGTTCTACATCAACTTGCAGCTAGTACTGCATGTGCAGAAGCAATGGCTGCAACTAGTGCTGGGAATGCCCAGGTTGCTCTCTACTCTATTATTTCTACTCTTACGAACACACACTATTAGTGGTTGAAACAGTTATTAATGTTGCTTGCCACATTTGTAATGACTCTTGAAACACTAGGTGGTTCCACTTCTCATGAAAGCAATAGGTTGGCTTGGTGGGAGCATTTTAGCACTTGAGACGCTGAAGCGTGTTGTTGTTGCTGGAAATCGGGCAAGAGATGCACTTGTTGCGCAGGGTCTAAAGTGAGTCATCCTGTTACTTTTTGTTAACTGTATCTTCGGTACTCACATCTTGTTCATCTCTAACTTCAAACACTGTAGACACTACTGAAATGTGAATATGACAAAACCTAGTTACCAAATAAAATTGTGGACAAATATTGGGTCCAGTTTAGGACGGTCTGATTGAATAATGAAAAAAACTTGGTAGGGTTGGCCTTGTTGAGGTTCTTCTTGGACTGCTTGACTGGAGGGCCGGGGGAAGGTCTGGGCTCAGTTCTCAGATGAAATGGAATGAAGCGGAAGCATCAATCGGTCGGGTGCTTGCAGTTGAGGTTAGTATCAAATTTAATGATAGCAGAGATATGTTTGTTTCTGTTTGTTAGATGTGAAATTAAAGAACATGTCTCTCAGGTATTACATGGTTTTGCAACAGAAGGTGCACATTGCTCAAAAGTGCGTGAGATACTTGACGCTTCAGAAGTAAGTTTTGTGATAAATATTAGTATTATATACAAAACAAGAAAGATGTATTGAGAAATTCATTTCATTTTATTTGTTGATAAATAATAATAGGTTTGGAGTGCGTATAAAGACCAAAAGCACGACTTGTTCCTGCCATCAAACATGCAATCGGCAGCAGGAGTGGCTGGTTTTATAGAGAACTCATCCAACAGTCTCACTTACGCTCTTACCGCTCCTCCGCCACCTCCTAAACCTTAAGACTCTTTCTTCTTTCTTTCTTGTATATCCTTTTGTAAAGTTCCCTTTGATTTCTTCTTTTTCTATAGAGTTTGTAAATGTTTGATGAGAAAGTAATATATACATATTGTGGCACTTCTTTGGACCTACACTCAAAATTGCCGATTTGTTGTTTATCACTTACTGGCTACGCAGGTTTCATTTACGGATTCTTTATCTTTCATCTTCAACGTTCTTCAAATCTAAAATGACTTTCTCCTTATTCATACTAGGATCTGTAGACTCCGTGATAACAAAACAAACCAATTCTTATGCCCGATTATCAAACTATTTGATTCAACATTCCTGTATATAATTATTTATTTGAACAGTTTGACTAAAACGTCTATGCTGAATTATTTACTCAAACAGATTTGACTTTTCACTCCGAATTATTTATATCTAACAATGAAAACGAATCGGTGCCATCTGAACGAGATTGGAGTTCTTCTTTTTTTCATCTTCTGGATCGCTTTAACCTGATTGTAATTTGGTTTGTGTTGTTGGTTTTGGTTTTGCTGTGTCTCTTTCGCGACCTTGAACCGTTCTCTCATGATGATTGGAGATCCATCTGAAGGTAAGCTTATGAATTATCTGGATTTGCTACTTTGTTCTTATGTTTCGATCTGTTTTAAATTTTTGAATTTGCTAATTGAAATAACAAGTACTTACAACTTTACAAAATCAAAGCTTTATTGTCTCCCTTGAAGAAATCATGAATCCTTAATCGATTTTTGAATTTTGTTTTCCAATTTCATCGATTTAGGGCCAAAATTTTATCACTTTATCACTTGACATTTATGTTTGGTAGTTAGTACATGCGATAATTGCTAAAGCTGTTGTTCTTGTTGCTGAAGTGGAATATATCGAGAGCTTCAAGAGACCTTGACACAACAACGATGAAACCGGAAACCGGAAACCTTACCATTTTGCTGTCGCATATGCCAGCTATATTTTTGTGTATTTATTACCTTACCTTATTACTGTGACTAATGCCTCCTATGTTATCTTGTACTCGCTAAGTCTTCATATTACCCTATTGTTTTCGTTTTGCCTACTATGTCTGCCTGTAGTCGCTAACTTTATTCGCAATTTGTAGCAGTTACTTAGGTTGCTTTCCATTATACTATAGCATGTGCCTATTTTCCCTTCATAGTTTGTATCGGTTAATTACTATTACTTTTACCATATATTTTAATGTTAACCTCCATGGTACGGTTTTGTGTTTGGTTCTCTGTTTGTTGTAGCTGGTAACCGTTTTGTTATGCGATAACTTATTCGTAGCCTATTGTATGTACCGTCTAACTCGTTCATTACCATGTACAAGTTTTGTTATCCGGTAACATATATTGTATCTGCTAATATTTGTGTTAGGTTATTCATATACATGTTAACACATGTTTGATCTGCTAAATTGTATTTTAGCGGGTAATATATATGTTACTCCGATAACATATTCGTTAACGGGTACTATCTAAGTCAAACAATACCATGTTACTCATGTATTGTCTGTATAAGGTAGTGGGTAATATCTGTGTTACGTAGTATATATTTACATTAGCGGCTACTAAATATATTAACATCCACTATATATATTTGCAGCTAATATATATAGTACCCGGTAACTGCAAACAAAACATTAAATGCTTTGGAAGACAATTTAGTCATTAACCACTATGAGTCTATGAATACTTACTTAACAATAGGCATTTACTGAATATTGGTTTTCTTTTTGTATATTACACTAATTTACTCTTTTGTATATTCATTCAATATCAACTTCAGAATAGGAACAAATGTGATCTGAAAATTAAAAATAAATTACTGTGAAAATCATATTTCAAGAATAATGCTTAAACTCTATTAATGTGAGTTTTTTTTGTTAATTGATATTCTATAATTGTCGTTTTTCCCACAATAATTTGAGTATAATAAATTACATAAATTAGGAATTTCAAAAATTTTCTTTTTAACGTGCCAATTTTCAAAACATATTATTTTTTTTGAAAATTAGAAAAAAAAAATAAACATCAAAAGATACTTTTTAATAAAAAGCATGTTAAAAAAAATATTTCTTAAAATTTCTCAACCATCATTTACATCATTACATAAATCTACCTAATATTGTTTGGGATTTCAACAAATTTAATTTATGGATGAGATCATTTGATAAAAGAAATCATATCAGTTTTATCTTTTGGGATAGAGTGATTGAGTGGTTATCGAGTTCAGTCAGACCGTTTCCATAGGACCTAAGGGATTAGAATGAATTACTGGTTTGCCATGTGTCAAAGCTTTGCAGACCTCTTAAAAAAAACAAATTGTACTTCATTTAATTGTCTGGGATTTGTATCTACTAACAAGTAACAACTAACAAAAATAAATTATGTCCAACAGTTTTCATTAAATTTTCACATCTGTCTGTTTAACCAACGTTCCAGTCATCAACCTTTCAATTATCAAACTTTTCTTCTGTCACTTTATCATTGTTTATGCTAATTTTGCCAATGGTATCTAATTTTTCTGGATTTCTTAATATTGAATTTTAATATACACAATCTACCAAAATATGCTTTCACTGAAATTTCAAAAAAAAGGTAAGATTTTTCTTACAAAATATTGTGTTCTTTTTTGGATTTCTCATTTTTTCCTGTAAGTTTGGCAATAAATAATTTTTTTTTATCGTCCGATAAAATCTAATGGATTAAAGTTGCTGATTACAAAACAAAAGTAAATTTAAATTGGGCCTAACAACAACCCAAGAACCATTTGTCCTAGTTAGGAAGGGTCGAAAGCTTAAGTGGCCACACCAGCTGCCTCCGGTGAAACGATAAGGGAAACATCGCCGAGCTGAGATTGCAAACAAACTACAAACAAATCTGCACCACCTAAGTTAAAAAACATCACAGAAAACTGATTCAGAGAAACACAGCCAATTTGCTACTCCGAAGACTTCAACGCCTCAAGATTCAAACTCTGTTGTCTTGAAATTTATCCACATGTACTATGGCAGCACCTGAAGAATTACTTTTGTAGGTTAAGCAGTCGCCAGTAAGAAACCCTAAAGAAGGAGTTGCTGATGATGGTGAAGCACATAAATTGAAGGGTATATCCGGAGAACCATAAAAACAAAGGAAATGATTATTAAGCCCCACAAGAGGAAAATGTTGGGCAAAAGTAAAGACTCTGGCCAATCTGGGAAAGCAACGACAGAGCTGAGGAAGCCTCCAGCGAGACACCGTCGATCACCACCTTCCTTTTGAATGTAAAACTAAAAAATCTCTACAACCAAAAACCAAGATAAATTCAAAAACGAAGGAAAAAAACTAAATGGGTAAACAACACCGGCGACCGGAGCTGAGGAAGCCTCCGGTCGCCACTTCCTAAACTAAGGAGGTGGTTAGGGTTTGCCCCGCTAGCTCTTTCTCTACATGATTGAGTAATTTATGGCAATAAAAAAGTTTATAAAACTATTTTCATGCATGTACTTGTGAATCTTATATATATATACACACATATCATGATCCAAATCGTCCACCAAAAAAAAAAAACAATATGTCTGTATACACAAAGATTTCAAGACTTTGTTTAATCCTCGTTTTAATAGTAACGAACCTACAAAAACAAGTAGATGCAACAAGTGGGATAAAAACAGTGGTGGTTGTTGTAATGGAGAATCGATCATTCGATCACATGGTTGGATGGATGAAGAAGCTAAACCCAGAGATCAATGGAGTAAACGGGTCAGAATCAAACCCAGTGTCAGTATCAGATCCAAGTTCAAAGAAAATCTATTTCGGGTCAGGTTCACATTATGTGGATCCGGATCCGGGTCATTCGTTTCAGGAAATAAGAGAGCAAGTATTCGGGTCAAATGAGACATCAATGGATCCTCCACCGATGAATGGGTTTGTGCAACAAGCATATTCGATAGATCCAAGTGGTAATATGTCTTCAAGTGTTATGAATGGGTTTCTACCTGATAAGGTTCCTGTTTATCAGTCACTTGTCTCTCACTTCGCTATTTTCGATAGGTACGTTTCTACTTATTATTATTATTTTTATTTCTTTCGTGTTTTTTCTTTGGTCTCTTCGGGTTTTTATTTATTTATTACGTAATATTATCTTATTGTCGGATCCGTTTTCCCTCAGCTTAAAAAGAAGAAAACAACACTATTTTAATATGTTACGTACAAAATTTTTGGAATTCAGTAAGTATAAATACTTTACTTACTTTCACTGCATAGGATACTTTAAAGATTTTCCTTTTATTTATACATATTTTTGATCATTAATATTTTTACAGTAGTTTTAAGATAAGTTCAATTATACTAAACTACAAACACATTAAATATAGTTGAAAAACATAATTTTGCTAAAAAAATTCCACTTTTAATGGATCAATCTATATTGATTTAGTCTAATCAACAATATTCTATTATTTTCTCGACCACAAAAACAATATTGTATTATTTTTGTATTTGCAATTCAACATGGTTTCATATAATATATATCTTCTTCCTTTTTAATTCTTGTCTTAATAATATTAAATCAATAAAGTCTGTATAAATCAAGAGTTTAACCAAAAATTCTGTACAACTTAATAGATTAATTACTAAGAAGCAATAAACCTTTGTATTATATAAAAAAAGCAACTTAATTTTAAAACATCCTCCGTTTTGTTAGCTTCAATTTTATTTTATACAGATATATACGTATAATTTTTTATACGTATAATAAATGATGAAAAAAATGGAATAACAGATGGTTTGCATCGGTTCCATCATCGACACAACCAAACCGAATGTTCGTGCATTCAGGGACATCAGGAGGAGCCACAAGCAACAATGCATTCTCACTTATTTTGGGTTATCCTCAAAGAACCATTTTCGACAATCTTGATAAAGATAATATCTCTTTTGGAATATACTATCAGAATATTCCGGCTGTTTTGGTTTATCGAAGCTTAAGGAAACTCAAATACATTCCAAACTTCCATAACTATGAAGACTCATTCAAGGATCATGCAATGCAAGCTAAGCTTCCTCCTTATACTGTCATTGAACAACGTTTTGTTGACTCTAAATCGCAGCCTGCTACTGATGATCATCCTTCTCATGATGTCTTCCAAGGACAGGTACTTTTTTTTTTTTTTAATCTTAAATATATATTAAAACTATAGTTATAAAAGTTTGTATGTGAATACGTATTTCAGAAGTTTATTAAGGAAGTGTACGAAACCCTAAGAGCGAGTCCACAGTGGAATGAAACTCTATTGATCATCACTTACGATGAGCATGGTGGTTATTTCGATCATGTGGCCACACCGGTTCGCGATGTTCCAAGCCCGGATGGTCTTGTTGGACAGGAACCATACCGATTCGAATTCAACCGGTTAGGTATTCGCGTACCCACAATAGCAGTGTCACCATGGATAGAGAAGGGAACAGTGGTACATGGACCAAATAGATCTCCATATCCATCATCAGAATACGAACACTCTTCGATCCCCGCGACTGTGAAGAAACTGTTCAATCTATCGTCCCCTTTCCTCACAAAGAGAGATGAATGGGCTGGGACTTTTGAGAACATCTTACAGACAAGGAAAGAGCCACGAACTGATTGTCCTGAGATGTTACCGGAACCTGTAAGGATAAGAATGACTGAAGCCAATGAAAATGCTCCATTGAGTGAGTTTCAGAAAGAGCTTGTACAACTAGCTGCAGTTTTGAATGGAGATTATATGCTTACATCGTTTCCTAATGATATTACCAAAGGAATGACAGTGATTGAAGCTAAGAGATACATGGAAGATGCTGTCAAACGATTCTTAGAAGCTGGTCGAGCAGCTCTTGCCATGGGAGCGAATAAAGACGAGTTTGTCCATATGAAACCTTCCCTTACTGAGAGAAAACCTTAATCCTTAAGAAGACCTTCATCTGTTTCACTTTAGCTATATAATGGGGGATTTTACTAGAATTGCCTAAAACTTGATTGCAAATACAAATCTAGATCCCAAATTGAGTCAAATGTAAAACTAACTCAAAAGGTTAGTGAAATTACCATTTTCTCCTTGATGAACAAACAAAAAATCAGATACAACAATTACAATTTTAACTTTCCGTAGTCTACAATTTAAGTCTACATACGAGTAGACTTCAATTGTAGACTGTAATATTAAGTCTACTTTGTGAATTTCTTTTACTTTTAATTTTTTTTTGAATAATAAAAATAATTTAGTAAAACATTTGTATACATAATTAAAAAAAGGAATTAAGAAGCACTAAAATTTAAATTTATGAATTAAACTAATTTAAATTTGTGGGTAGGATATGTAGATTTTAATTTATTCTAAAAATTTCAAAATTTTTTATGAAAAACCTAGATGAAATATTTGTATACATAAGCAAAATAGAAGCAAATTAGACATATCAAAATCAAAATTTATGAAATTAAATATAAAATATCGATAATTATAGTTTAGAAATTTATTATAAAATATATTATACACTTATTGTAGACTTATTATAAATCTACATATTATAGACTTATTATAAAATTTACATACTGTAGACTTATTATAAAATTTACGTAGACTGTAAATAAACTCTAAAGTCTACAAACCAAAATTGATTAAAAATTAAATTGAAATCTTGTCAAACCAACACTTAACCAATTACTTTACCAATTTATTTACCCTACCTATAAATTAGATTTTCATCTGCTTGTGGTTAAAGAACCCTAACACCAAACACGATCTTTCTTCTTTCACAATTTCTTCTTCTTCTCTGTTCACGTTCGACGGCGAAACCCTTGTTCGACTTCATATGAAGAAAGAGACGAAGACTTACTATCGTTCATCGTTCTCCGACCTTGTTGTTCTGTTGTAAGTCTTTCGATCTCTCCTCCTTCTCTGTTTTCTTTGTCGTTCTTCTTTTTTTGTCGTTCTTCTGCTACTCAGTCTCCACCATTTTTAGATCTGGGCATATTTTTTACTTTCCTCTCCTTTTTCTTATCGATTTAATTGGCTTTTTAGGTTCTTTATCTCATCTTTGTCAGGTTTTTATAGCAGTGGCAGCAAAATGAGAATGAAGAAGACAATGGTGAGTCTCGTGGTCTGTGATACTCTCGTCTTCTAGCTCGGGTAAGGTTCTCATCATCTTTTATAACCCTAACTTTTCATTCTCATGGATAGCGAGTTTTTTGCTTGATTTATTTGGTTTTTAAATTGTCCACCGTCTTTTGTTCAAGTCTGTTTGATTTGGTAGTGATTAAAATGAGGGGATTCGTTATTTTTGGTTCATGACTATTTACCATGTTTTCTTATCTTTAAAGCTTGGTGTTTCTGAATCTAAGTTATAAACTTAGTCTTAATGAAATTTTTATAGTAGACTTTATTTTAAGTCTACTAAATGTAGAGGTAAAATTAAGTCTACTAAATGTAGACAAATAATAAGGTCTACTATACGTAGACTTAAAATACAGTCTAATACCCAGTAGACTAAAAATACAGTATACTCTTAGGTTAGTTTTGCATTTGACCAAAATTTTACTTTCTAGAAGTTGACTTCATTTTCAGTCTACGCTCAAATTGGGTTAGTTTTGCAATTGACCAATATAATGACTATTGAAGTAGACTTCTTTAAAAGTCTACAAGAAAAGTCTACCGATAACATCAAATAGTAGACTTCATATGAAGTCTACTGAGGTTAGTTTTGCAATTGACTAACATTGACTTTTGTGCATGAAATCTACTTAAAGCAGTCTATAGAGTGTAGACTTTAAATGAAGTCTACATTTATTATTGTTGACTTCATTTAAAGTCCACTTTTTTTGAAGTAGATTTAAAATGAAGTCTACTTTTCATTTGATTACGTCATATATCCAATGACGTAAGCTATTTAATTGTAGACTTCATTTTAAATCTACTGTTTTAAATGTAAACTTCATATGCAGTCTACACGATGTAGACTTCATATGTAGATCTCATACAAAAAGGTCAAAGTTAGTCAATTGCAAAACTAACCTCAGTAGACCTAAAATGAAGTCTACTATTTGAAATTTTTGGTAGACTTCTCGTGTAGACTTCAACTTCGATGGTCAACACATTGGTCAATTGCAAAAATAACCCTTTTTAACGTAGACTTAAAATGAAGTCTACATCAGATTTTTTTTTCTACACAAAGAGAAATGCGTAGACTTCATTTTAACTCTACAACATATTGGTCAAATGCAAAACTAACTCATTTGAAACCCTGTAGACTTCATTTTAGGTCTACGTTATAAGTAGACTTCAAATGAAGTTTACTCTCTGCAAAAAATCGAAAATTAGTAATGAGTTAGATTGAGCTTTCTTTACTTTCAATTATTACCCAGAAACTTGAGTCAACCTAATACCAACGAAGTCCAAATGTTTGTAATTTAAAAACTCGAAAACAATGAGATCTAAGAACTTTAAAATTTTCAAATGCAAATGAGAGAGTTTTTTGTATGAAATTGATGAGAGTAGGAAAATATGAAGTTTTATGGGCTAATTGAGGGTTATTGGATCCGAATTTGGTAGGTAAGTGAGCATTTAGAGCTCACTTTATGGTGGTTGAAAATATAGTAGATGATGGCATTTTTGTAAATAAGTTATTCTAACAAAATATTTATGTCTTTTTAAATTGTGTTGGTTATCTTTTTAAAAAAACAAAAATGGCATTGAGTGTAAATATAAGGTGGTTCAAAGTTAAAATAGAGAAAATTTTAGAGACAGAAAAGTGGGGGTTATTTTTGAATTTGACCCAACAAAATAACCCATTTTTTAAACAACCCCATATATAAAAACCATTTATATCTCATAAATAAAATGATATGTGGCAGAGTAATACTTTAAAAGTTATGTTGCAAAAAGAAAAAAAAAAAGAGAAATATGAGAAATTATTTATCTATCCAGAAAATGTTATTTATTTATTATTATTTTTTTTTGAAACATCTATCCAGAAATGGTATGTTTTTTTTTTTTTATCATCTGTTTATTTTATTAAATATACAAATTAACTTGTAGTACAAAGTTCGGTTCTTTGGGTCCGGTTCTTTCGGTTATACCCATATAAGGCCCGTTACTATTTTGGTTCGGTTTCAGGTCGGTTCCATTTGGGTTTGGGTCGGTTCGGGTCCAAATTTAAAAAACCTAAAACTTACACGAATACCCAAATAACCGAGAAATATCCCAAAAAATGCTAAAAATTCCAAAACAAATACCTAAAAATATCATAAAGATACCTAAAAATAGCGAAAAAATATTTTTGAATACCTAAATATTCAAAAATATGTGAACATATCTAAAATTACCAAAAAATACTCATAGAATACTCTAAAATACCTTAAAAAAAACTATAAAGTCGGGTCTTCGGGTACTCGTTGGGTTCTCGGTTCGGGTCTGCGTTTGGGTCCGGTTCTTCGGGTTCTAAATTTTTGTATCCGTTCGGGTATTTAGGTATTTCAGGTTCGGGTTCGGGTCTTCTTTTTCGGGTCGGGTCCATGTTCGGTTTTTGGGTCCGGTATTTATGCCCAAGCCTAATCCATACAGTGGTAATGTATAATAAAATCATGAGCTGCTTTCTCAGTTAAGAGTATCAACGAGCCATAGTGGTCTTCCAGCTGCGAGATATGATGTGAGTCTACCTTCTTGTGTTACACTGGAGGCAATTCTCCTTGCAGCGATATTGGCTTTAGTTGAAGAAAGTATTATCTCACATCCAGAAATGGTTAAGTCGTTTCTTTTAGCTGTAAACAACCAATTTTTTTATTGATATAATGATCGTTTATACAGTTTTATGGTAAAACTATATTTGAAAAGATATTTTGCCAAAAAAAAAAAAAAAAA
>OVAX01000335.1:0-52860 GCA_900406405.1 Lepidium africanum | reverse complement strand
TTTTGCAAAAAAAAAAAAAAAAAATAAAAAGAGAAGAGAGAAACACTTTTTTTGTGAGAAATTATTTATCTATCGAAAGTGAAAGTGTTAGACCACCTCCAACAGAGTCTCTTAAATGAGATTCTTAAAACTTTTAAAATCAAAAAAATTTAAAAAGTAATAAAAGGTTGGAGAGAGAACAAGAAAAGTTTCTTGTTTAAGAAACTTTGGAGCATCAATGAGTAATACCCATGTGAGTCTCTTACCATTATAATAGTAATATATTTAATATTTAAATATTTTGAGAGACTCTAAAGAGTATCACAATTTTTTTTTACTTCCATTGGTGTGATACTCACATGAGTATCATATTAATATAATATTAATATTTTTACATTAATTTAATATTCTAAAGAATTAGTTTTGAATCTTAAAA
This sequence comes from Lepidium africanum, assembly GCA_900406405.1. Taxonomy (NCBI): domain Eukaryota; kingdom Viridiplantae; phylum Streptophyta; class Magnoliopsida; order Brassicales; family Brassicaceae; genus Lepidium; species Lepidium africanum. The sequence continues at coordinate 52,445 of OVAX01000335.1, read as the reverse complement.
ATTTATTTCAAATTACAAAACTTTAACTAATATAAAATAATTACATCTTAAAATATATCAATTATATATATATATATATATATGTATTGTATATTTAAAATTTTTTAAAATAATACTAAAAGTTTATAATTATGAATAATGGAACTTTAATAGATAGATAGCTATTTTAATATTATAAATATAATTTATAATTATACATAATAGAACTTAATAGATAGCTATTTTTATTTTATGACTTTTAAATAAATCTGAATTTTAAAATTATTACATATAAATAATTGATTTAACATTACAAATTATGGTGGATAAAAAAATTTTAACAAATCAAAAATTGACATGTGTCTAACTTTAAGTTAAGATACTCATGGAAAGACTCATGATAAAATCTCTCAAATGAGAGATTCTAATGAGAGTATCACACAAATTATAGTAATATTTTTATTTTATAATATTTTATTAATATGATACTCATGGTAATATTCCTATTGGAGATACTCAACGGTTCTAAAACATATCTTACCACTTAATCAATTTCTAATTGGATATTACAATTTCAAAAATTAAAATTTAAATAAAAACTAAATTCTAACTAAAATTATTATTATTTTAATATTTAGAAACTCTTGAGTTTCTCCACCTATAGAGGTGGTCTTAGTCTAGATTGTTGTAGGGGAAATATGAAGCACTTGCCCAAATGAAACAAACTTCATCCCCGTTACATAATAAGCCCAAAAAGAAAGTAAACTTATTATGGCTACTAAGCCTTCGTTTATGAGCCGATGAAGCAAATAGTGCAAGCCCAAATCTGACGAGCCTATGAACAGACACACTCATCGTTTGAAATTTGTCACGCATTAACGATTCAGATGAGAACCTGAAAAATGGCATGTGTGTTCATCGTTTGACATTTGTCCAACATTGACGACCCCATAGGAAGATCTGAAAGATGCACGTGTGTTCGTTGATCGACACCTGGTTCTCACTGACGACTTTGAGGACAACTACGAGTCTATAAAAGGGAGTCAAAGCCCACTAGAGGAGGGGAGGAAGGAGGAAAGAAGAGAATATTTGAGATCATGAATATTATCTGACCATCACGAGTTCTTCCTTTATACTGTTTCAACCATCATACAATAAGTGCTTCCTCTTAATCGTCAATACAGAGAAGAATTATGTTTGATCATCACTAGGAAAAATGAGTATGTCTGATCGTCAATACGTAGGAGTCTGTCTGATCGTCAATACGTAGAAGAAGTCTGTCTGATCGTCAATACCGAGAGGAAATCTGTCTGATCGTCAATACAGAGAAAGAGTCTGTCTGATTTCTAGCAAAGGAATCTGATCTTTCAAATTGAAACTTCACTTGAACAAGAATCTCTGATCCCAAATCATTGTTCAATTGATTTTATAAATGTGCTAATCTTTGTTAGAACAATTCTAATATTACAAAAAAAATGTTGTGAGAGAGTAAGTAAAACGGCATGATTAATATGGGTGTAAATAATCATTATGCTCACGTCAAAACAAAGATATTGTTGCTTGAGTGACAATCATTTTGAGTAGATAGGGAACTGTATTATCCAAGATAGCTGGCCACTAAATAAATATTTCCTACGATTGGAAACAAACCTCTCGCAGTTGCAATGGCAATCTTTCAAAGATGAGTTGCCACAGAGGCTAGCTATATTGACATCAGAGAAACAAATACTCCCTAGACTCCTCCATAATATCACATTAGCAGCATTCCTTTGGAACCATCATTCCCAAGGAGAAAGGCAATCCCTTGTTCGCAATCAATTCAAATTTGTGACCCACATCAAAAAAGAATGTCTGGTTATTGATTCTTTTAACCATATAGCTGAATGACACATAGTTTCTCCACCTCTTTTTGTCTATGCAATTCCCAAAATATTTTGTAGTGCATAAATTAAAATACTTTTTTTCCATTAACACAAAGATAAGTATCCTCATCTTCTAAGGCTTAAAAGATTTTAAGCGATGAAATATGGCTTAGGACAATCATAGCGTCCTCTTATCTTGGCAGCTTATGTCTCTAACCTGATGAGCAACTGATATGTATGATTTTTAGCATGATTTAGGAGTCTCATTTAGCCATTTTCTGTATACATATCTATTGCATTCAAATCGTTTTAGAGTCCATTTAGCTTCATGCATTTCATGTACCAGAGGCACAAAAATGTAGCGTTCAGGACAAGCGGAGACTAAGGGATGCAAGGAGCAGCACTTGGAGTCAGATTGAAGCAGGAGATGGTCAGATTTTGAACCGCATCACGTGTGTGTCCAAAACTCGACCGTAGGTTCGAGTGCAACTCGAGTGCCACTACGCTCGATCCGCCACTCGAGTGCCACTCGAGTTCACGTCTGATGTTGGTTCGAAATCTGACCATCTCCTGCTTTAATCTAACTTCATCCGGATGTATAGCAAATGGGTTTCACTTGTGCATTGTGTTCCTAAGAAAGGGGGTATTACTATGGTTAGAAATGATAAGGATGAGTTGATACCTACTAGAACTATAACAGGGCATAGGATGTGTATCGAATATAGGAGACTCAATTCCTCAACTAGGAAGGATCACATTCCCTTGTCCCTTATTGACCAGATGGTTGAGAGGTTGTCAAACAAAAGGTATTATTGTTTCCTTGACAAATATAGTGGATTCTTTCAGATCTCTATACATCTGGATGATCAGGAAAAGACTACATTTGCTTGCCCTTATGGCACATTTGCTTATAGACGAATGCCTTTTGGTTTATGTAATGCCCCTGCTACTTTCCAATGCTGCATGACATATATATTTTCAGATCTGATTGAGGAGATGGTTGGAGTCTTCATGGATGATTTCTCAGTATATGGCTCTTCCTTCTCCTCCTGTTTGTCAAATTTGTGCAGTGTACTCAGCAGGTGCGTGGAGACAAATTTGGTGCTAAATTGAGAAAAGTGTCATTTCATGGTTCAAGAAGGGATAATACTGGGACACAAGATTTCTGAAAGGGTTATTGAGGTTGATCAGGCAAAGATTGAAATCATGGTTCAGCTGCAGCCTCCTAAGACAGTGAAGGATGTTCGAAGTTTTCTAGGTCATGCTGGGTTTTGTAGGAGGTTTATTAAAAACTTCTCCAAAATTGCAAGGCCACTGACATGGGTGAGCTTGACGTGGATCTTAGGTTTTCTAGGTTGCTTGAGGTTAGAAATGTTTAGGTCTCATCTGATTTTATGCCATTAACGCTTGTTTCATTCTGATCAACCAAAGCTTGTTCTGAGACGTTCTAGCACCCGATAGGTGTTTGGTAGAATGTCTAACCGAACCAACTTTAGAGATTCACACTCTTAGCTCGAGGGATCGAACGCCTGTGGTGTGAATCGGCTCTAAGCGAGTTGATCGTTCATGCCAGTTAGGTTATCAAACGCTTATGATGATATGGTTTGTTAATAACTTGATCGAGTTTGTATGCCACGAGAGTGGATTCCATGCCTTCTGTTCTTGTTGCCTAGAGATTAGCTCTATTGAGTGTTGTCAAGCGCCTAGTTAATCTAAGTGATATGCTGATCCATGATGCGTATTCCTCAGGAACCTGTTTTCTCACCTTGCGCTTGTTTCACCTACTGCTTTTTTTCTGCTATTGCTCTGTTTTTTATTGCTTGCTCTATTTATTTGTTCACTCTGCTTAGTTTTGATACGTTATTTAGTTTATGCTCGTTTCAGTTTGGTTACTAGACAACAAAAACATTCACCTTGATTAGCATGAATTATACTAGTTAGCTGTCTCTTGAGTGCTAGTTTCACTCCCAATTAGATTGATAGCTTATTGTACTACGATAATATGATCTAGTAATAGGTATTTGATAGTAAAAAATCTTGTTATCAGCAACACGCATCACAACCTTTGAATTCAGTTGTACTCCTAGCTGCGATGGCCCTAGACTACCAATGAAGTCATTGACGTGCCAATTGGAGTGTATTTGTCAAACCAAAAGCTACTTGTTTGTCCATTACGAGTAGTTTCGTATTTAGTATAAACTTCCAAATCCAAGAATATTTTGATATGCTTGTTATAGCTCAAAAGGAGTTATTCTTTATGTGATACTCATGATTAAATGCCATCCACAAGGAACTACTGTTTGAAAACAATAGCTAGATCATTCTTAGCCCAAGGATTTTATTCTATCGACTAAGATCTCTTAGCATGAGTCTTCTTTCTTTCCTTGGAAGAAAAGTTATCTTCCAAGCTAGTTTAGCATTATGCTTTTGTCCATAATTCTCACCCATAGGAACTTACAACACATGCGTTCAATGCTTTTGATGTACCCATTGGTAAACCAAAAGTCACTGCAAGAAAACACTAGTTTAACAACGCTATTTTACAACGAATTTGGGACGTCGTAAATTAGAGACGTTTTACCAACACTTTTACGACGAAATATGAATTTGTTGTAAATTTACAACGAAAAATTTTTTTGTAAAAAGGTAGCAGTTTTACGACGAATTTACAACCTATTTAAATTTCATAACAAATTCGTTGTAAACATATCCCCAATTCGTAACACTTTTACAACGAAATTTATTTACAACAATTTAAAGATGAGTTTAGAAATTTGGTAAACACGTTTTTCTTGATACGAAATTTTTTTTTAACAAATCTAAATTACGTCGTAAAAACATCTCAAAATATTGTATTCGTTGTAAAAACGTCTTAATTTTGCAAGTTGTTTACGACCAATTGTTTTTACAACAATTTAGAGATGAAATGTGAAATTAGATATTTAGTTACATACGTTGTAAAGTACTCGTATTTGATTAAGGTTGTAAAACCCTTGTTAAATTTTTGTCTATATAAGGTGGAGGTCTCTCTTCATAATTCACACAACACAACACAAACCAAAAAAAAAAAAAACGTGTTTGCAAAAAAAAATGTTTATGCAAAAAGAAAAACCTTTTTTAAAAATAAAACTAGAAAAATTTCTTTCGGTGGTGATATATACGAGCAACGGAAGTGGATGTATATGCATAGAGATGCTACTAGAATCGTGACACAGGAGTTTATGAACGGGGTTGAAATATTCATGTACCAAGCCAGTCAAACCAAAATCACGCTTAAATCGGATAAGATGTTATGTCCTTGTCGGAAGTGCAAAAATACAAAATTTGCTCGAGTAGATACTGTTTGGAATCATCTATTAAATAAGGGGTTTACACTACATTATTATATCTGGTTTCACCATGGGGAAGGTTATAGTGCTGGTGGAAATGATGAAGCAAGTAGTAGTAATTATAATAATGCTGGAGGTAATGTAGATGATTCAAGTAATTTGCAAGATGTTGGTAATCAGAATGAGGTTCATGGGGTTGTAGAGCATGATATGATGCATGAGATGGTCACATATGCATTTCAGGAAACCAATACCGAACCAGTAGTTGGTGAGACACCTAACTTAGATGCAAAAAGGTTTTATGACATCTTAGACGCTGCAAACCAGCCTATCTACGAGGGATGTAGAGAAGGTCTATCTAAATTATCACTGGCAGCTAGGATGATGAACATTAAAACAGATTGTAATTTATCTCAAACATGCATGAATATGTGGACTGACTTATTCAAAGAGTATTTGCCAGAAGACAATATGTCTGCTAAATCATATTATGAGATTCATAAATTGGTGTTTAGTCTTGGTTTGCCTTGTGAGAAGATAGATGTTTGCATCAAAAATTGTATGATCTATTGGAAAGATGATGATCAGTTACAGGAATGTCGATTCTGTAAGAAGCCTAGATATAAGCCACAAGGGAGTAGGCGGAAGAAGGTACCGTATCAACGGATGTGGTACTTACCAATAACAGACAGGTTGAAGAGATTATATCAGTCTGAAAGGACAGCAGCTTCGATGAGATGGCATGTAGAACATTCACAGATGGATGTCGAGATCAATCATCCTTCAGATGCAAAAGGCGTGGAAACATTTCAATACGGTACATAAAGATTTTACTAGAAATATTAGGAATGTTTATCTTGCTTTATGCACTGATGGTTTTAGTCCGTTTGGAATGTCTGGTAGACAATATTCTTTGTGGCCACTAATCCTTACGCCTTATAACCTTCCTCCTGGGATGTGCATGGAAAAAGAATTTCTATTCCTAAGTATTCTAGTTCCTGGTCCCAAGCATCCAAAGCGGTCACTCGACGTATTTCTGCAACTTCTGATTCACGAGCTAAAACAACTGTGGACTCATGGGGTTCGAGCATATGACTGCTCATCCCAAACAAATTTTATGATGAAGGAGGTGCTTATGTGGACAATAAGTGACTTCCCTGCCTACGAAGTGTTATCAGGGTGGACAACACATGAGAGATTGGCTAGTCCTGATTGCCGTGGGATGACAGATGCATTTCAACTTAAACATGGGAAGAAGAATTGTTGGTTGATTGTCATCACCGGTTTCTGTCACTAAACCATCCACACCGATGAAACACGACCTTATTCAGGAGTAAAGTGAAGGTTCATGATCCCCCACCACCGTATCTATCCAGGGAACAAATTGAAGCAGAAATTGATTATTATGGTGCTCTAGCAATAGTTCCCCGTGGGGGTAACTGGCATGTTCCAAGTAATATGCCAGACTATTATAGACAGCATCACAACTGACACAAAAAGAGTATACTTTGGGAGCTGCCATTTTGGAAAGATTTGCTGATTCGACACATTTTGGATGTGATGCATATCGAGAAGATAACATAGCAGGGAGGAGTAAAGATAACAAAAATTCACGATTAAACTTGCCAACTGTTTGTGCTAGAAGTGAATTGCATATAAAAAACGATGGTAAAATTCCAGTTCCCATATTTAGGTTGTCATCAGAAGCAAAAACAACGTTATTCAGTTGGGTGTCATCAGAAGTGAATTTTCTTGATGGATATGTTTCGCATCTCTCCAGATGTGTTGAGCAAGGGCAAAAGTTTATATGGATGAAGAGTAATGACTGTCAGTGTTCATGCAGCGACTATTACCATTTGCTTTGGCTGAGTTACTTCCAAAGAATGTACATGAAGCACTTGCTGGTAATAATTTAACCTAATTAAGTAGTAATTAAGTAATTAATATATATATAACTTTTACATGTGCTTTATATATTGTAGGTACTGGGGCCTTTTTTCGAGATTTAAGTGCACGAACACTCACATAATAAGGTTTAGAACAACTTTCAGGGAATATTCCAATCTTGTTGTGCAACTTAGAGAAGATATTTCCTCCTTCGTTCTTTGATGTTATGGAACATCTCGCAGTTCATCTTCCTCATGAAGCATTACTTGCTGGACCGGTTCATTTTCGATGGATGTACCCATTTGAGCGGTTTATGAAAAATTTGAAAGGCAAAACAAAGAACCTGGCAAAAGTGGAAAGGTCAAAGAATGAACTTGATTGGAAATATAATTTGAGAGGACTCCAACCTGTAAATTTCATGAGTGCTTTAATACCATGGAAATAAGAGGTGTTTCTATCACCTTATGATAGATGCTAGCTCTACATAATCAAATTTTGAAATAATTCAAAGAATGAACTTGATTGGAAATATAATTTGAGAGGACCCCAACCTGTAAATTTCATGAGTGCTTTAATACCATGGAAATAAGAGGTGTTTCTATCACCTTATGATAGATGCTAGCTCTACATAATCAAATTTGCTGAATCGTTTCTCTCACTCTTATTTATGGCTGAAAAGTTAGCTTTACTAATTTTCTAAAGAATTGTTTACTCTTTTGAGTTTCTGAGGCACTACACTTAATTTTGTCGTTTTATAAACATGGCATGTTACATGTATTTGGTCGTTTATGCATCAAGACCAAATATCGAGCAACATATCGCAACTCAGATGTGGCCTAGACATCGGACCATTTGGAGCATGTTCTTAGGCCTTTTATTGTTCAAACAAGCCCAATAACATATAAAACATTCATGAGATACACTTCAATTTCTAAGATGATTCGATTTTCGATTTGATTCTGTTTAAGACATGTCCGAGATCCACTTTTCTTTAGAGCCTTCAAACTTATGTGTGGTGATCAGGAGAGCATGTCAGCCACTTAAAAAACATCCTAGGAAAGTCATACCACTCTCTAGCATTCAGGATCAGATGGATCTTTCTTTTGCTCGCCTTTCGATATCCGACCGAGCCTTGAATCCGCAACGACTCCAAGACCAAGGATTCTCCTTTCTTTTTTGTTGGAAATTTATTGGGAAAATTGTTAAATAAATCCCAAATTTCAAATTTAAGCCATTTTAAATATGAACTATGGTGTTCCCAAAAATAAACATCAATTTTATTTTATGTTGATTTGGTCAAATTAAGCTCATTGTTAAATTGTTTAATAGAATAGTTAAACTCTGTTAATTATAATGTTAAATAAAAGTGACAACACTTAAGAAATAAAAACCCAAATAGATTGAACTCAAAAACTACAAACCCCAAATTGATCCACTCACAAATCTTAAGAAATAAAATCCTAGATCCAAATCTTCAATTGAAATGACAAGAAAAAAAACTTGAAGTTCGACGAAAATCGAGTCGAGAATCTGAACATGCGGCTAAAGAAATGGTTAGTGTTTGTTTTTTTGTTCTCAGTGTCAGTCATCTCTTAGTCGAACTACATGACTGAAGCAATTGTGTTTTCTCTTAGTAGTCAAATTTCATGTATGGAGCAGTACAACTCCAAAGCATTAACGCTCACGAGCGCAACGTTGCTGTGAGGTCTATCTGAATTCGAGATGAGTATGGAGGGTTGTTCTTCAAGAATTTTAGTTTTCTTTATGGGTTTAGATAAATATTTGATCAAAATTGGAAAATCTACATGGGTTTATAATATATGTTAAAATGTATCGGTTTAGTGAAATCTATAACTGATATGAAACACAATTTTGTTTGGTGCAGCAAATAAACGAATAGATGGCAGAAGTAAACAAAAACCAAAGTGGAGCAATAGATTTCGATGAATTTGTGCACATAATGACAAGTAAGTTCGGAGAACTAGACTGAAATGTTGAATTGTCTAAGACATTTAAGATCAATGACTAGGACAATGAGACTGAATTAGAAACTGTGAGTGATGATGATTGTGAAGTTATTGGTGATGATGACTGTGATGTAGTTGGCACTACTTCTGATAATGAAGAAAGCACAAATGAAGAAGAATACTGTGATGCATTCGGTGAGGCTGTGATGAATGAGGATGAAGATAGTGATGCAGACAGTAATTTGTTCCTTTTATTTTGTTTTTAATCTAAGCTTTCTGAACTGATTGATTAGATAATTGATCCTCTGTTTGTTGACACTCAAAAACACAATATCAGATATAAAAGTTACAGTTTACCTCCATTGATTTGTTTTTTCTTTTTGTGTTACAATCTCATGTTCTATGTGTTACAATCTTTCTTCTCTTTTAGCTTGATGATGAGAGGGTTATTCAGCCTCTACGATAACTTCCACATTTTCAACCAAAAATCACATATAATTGTCGCCCAAAATCAAGAATATATATATATTTCCGCCAAAAATCTCTTATAGGTAGGTCTCGCCTAATTTGATTTTAGGATTAGGAAACAAAGATAGTTAATTCGGGTATAGGAGTAGTGAATTCAGAGTAATTTTTGATTTCAAGGGTTTGTGAGTGAAATCAATTTGGGGGTTTTTTATTTCTTAAGTGATGTTGTTTAGATTTAACGTCATAAGTAACGAGATTTAAATCTCTGTTTAGTTACTATGTTAAGTAATTTAACAATGGGCCTAATTTAGTTAATGGAAAGTTGATGTTTATTTTGAGGAAAACGATAGTTCATATTTGAAATGGCTTAAATTTGAAAGTTTGGAGTTTATTTAACAAATTTTCTGAAATTTATTATACATTTATTTTTTCTTCTTATGGACCATTTTAAAACACCCAATAGTTGAGTATTTATAAGTTCAACTTATCTATTTGTGTATCCAAGAGACAACTAATTTGATTAAGAAGTTGAAGAGACAACTTGACAAACGTTTGATAAAAAACAGATTTGTCATTTGTTTGTGATCTATATCCAGGATAGGAGTAATCAATAAGACTAACCTCGAAAATGCAAGCAAACTTAAATGCAATTGTTCTGGAAAATGAAATAGCATTAAATAAGAGATTGGAAGGACTCTTGGACTCTCCCACGCCATCCCAAGAGTTAATGGGCCTTCATTTTTCTTGTTGCACTTTAGAAAGAATTACTAACGGGCCATTTGAGAAGTGGGTCATATGCCTCCTTAAAACCCTCTCCAAGAAAATCCACTAGGAAAAAACTTGAAGGAGGGAAAAATAGCACAAATGACTCACTTACCCATTGAGTGATTCACTTATCATTCTTCATAGCTTCTTGAGTGTTTTTGAACTAATCGCCAATGCCTTTCTTGAAGTTGTTAGTCTTTGTGCCTTGATTAAGCTCCAAAAGTGCCTTGATGCTTGGTTGCTTCTTGATTCCTTGAGTGAGGCTACTCAGTATCATATCATCCCCTCCCACTTGAAATGGATTTGTCCTCAAATTCAAATAATATTGCAAGCTTGGGGCGCCTCCTTTTGGGATGTTAAGCGTTTTTTGCTGGCTTAGATTATGCCCATTGGCATTTGTTGAATCGGAATGGCTGATATCCACAACTTAAGATGTTTTTGCATTCTCTTTTCCTCTTTTTTGTCCGATTGAAGCTGCCTTGAATTTGTTTGATTTGTGAAACAAATCATTCTCTGCAAAGTTAAACAATAAAACCACATTCATTAGTTTTAAAGTGTATGTTCTGTTGAGTGAACTTCCCTTGTGGTTGTTTAATCGTATAATGTGCATTGGTGAAGATGAGTTCTTTGGCTGTCCTTTGCAAGGTGAATGTGAATTCAAATTGGCCAAATTGGATGCAGCTTTGTTTCTTCTTTTCCAACAACTTGATTGGTGGATGTAACTTATTTTCTTTAGTTCCTTGAACCAGCAATTAAAACTCATTCTACTCGGTGGCTCCGATGCATCATTAGACAAACTCCAAAGAGTTTCTTTATAAGCAGTTTTATAAGTAGATGATTAGTTCTTTGGATATTACCAGATTTAGCAAGGAAATTTGAAGACTTATAGGAGTTGTGTTCATGCTGCTCCCCTTTCTTCTTTTGATCTTGATAGATTTCAGAAGGTGTCATAGGAACAAGTATTACCTTTCTGCCTTTGTGCTCAAACGAATATTTGTTTGTAGAACCATCATGAACTACTCGCCTATCATATTGCCAAGGCCTTCCAACCAGGATGTGACTTGCTTTCATTGGTAGAACATCACACAACACCTCATTTTCGTATTTGCCAATTGAGAAAGGAACCAATACTTGGTTGTGAACTCTCATCTTACCTTTGTCATTGAGCCAATGCAAGTCATATGGCTTTGGATGCTTCATAAAATTCAGTCTGAGCTTTTCAACCATGTATTCACTTGCCACATTGGTGCAACTTCCTCCATCGATTATAAAGCTACACACTTTGCCTTGCACAAGACATCTTGTTTGGAACAGATTTTCTCTTTAAGATTCTACTTCTTCTTGGCTCTCAAGTTTGGCTCTTGTTCTTGCACATGAAGTACCTTTTTGATCATCAAGAGATTTCCTTTAATAGCACTTTCTTTGTGTCCTTTGGGAGATTCAGGGAGTTCTTCTTCATCAGCTGATTCATAACCTCCATCTTTTAGAAGAATCATCACCATTTTGTTTGGACAAGCACTAGAAATGTGACCCCTTCCTTGACACTTGAAGCACACGATCTCACAAGTTCTTGTAGTAGTATTGGATGCTTATGTTCTGTTCTTGAAGTCTGAATGAATGGTGGCTAGTTTAGGGACTTCTTTAGGTTCAACACAAGCCTTTTCTTCCTTTACAAATGGAGTAGTGGATGGACTAGCTCCAAACGGAGACTTTAAACCCTTCCTTTTGAGTTGTTGTTTGATCATATTGGCCTTGTGATAAATCTCCTACATATTACCATAGCTTTGCATCTCCACTCTGTCTTGAATGTCACAGTTCAGACCACCCAAGAATCTAGCAATGATTGCTTCATCATCTTCAACAATATTTTCCTTACACATTAGAGATTCCATCTCTTGAAAGTAGCCTTCCACACTGCTGCATCATAGTGTCAAACGTCTTAGTTTCTGATGCATTTCTCGATGATAGTGATTTGGCACAAAACATTTTCTCAAAAGTGCCTTTAGTTCTTCCCAAGTAACAACAAGCGGATCTCTGTTACGCTTGTGAGTTGCTGTGATTTGATCCCACCAATTTAGGTTATATCCATAGAATTTTGTAGCAGTTAGCCTCACCATCTTGTAATCATTTCGATCTTCTTTTCCCACTCCAAGTAAGCATCTGGATCATTTTTTTTCCATAGAAAGGAGGAATTTTCAGTTTCATGCCATTCACATCATCATCAGAATGAATTCTGAAGTGCCATGATCCGATTAGTGAAGAAGCATCATCATGATCATCAGTTCTGGTCTGTCTTTGAAGATCCGGATCTAAATTTTCACTTCTCTCTAGATTTTTTCTTGTCCTAGACTATCATTAAAGGTGATCGATTCTCTGATGCAGCTCGTCCCCTTGTTTTCTCAGCATTTGTTCTACTCGAGCTAATACTGCTTCTAACAAGACTTTGGTGGAATTGTTGATGATTCCTGTTTCCTCTTGATTCTCCATTTGTACTTGATACAAAACAAACAAAGCAAGCCAGTAACAAGTTTTCACAGAATTTGCAAACCAATATAGATATAATACGAACAATCTCGTTTTGAAATTAGTAGAAACACACAAATCTGTATGAAAACTCAACCTAGAATATGGACAGATTTTGTTGTGAGAAAGATCAACATTAGAGTTTGATCTAATTAATTAATCGGTTCAGCAATTGATTCTAGAACAGGTCTACTCACTATATTGAGCAAAATACAAACATATTCAATTCTGAATTAATGAACCTAGAATCCCAACGGTTTTAATGATAGTAACATAAACAAATTATTGATTTCAGAGATCAAATATGAACGAACAGATCAGATAAAGTTGAAGGTGAAGAGACACCAATCAGATTCAAAATAGCAGAGATGAACAGAATCTAAAACTGCAAAGAATTTTAAAAGAACAAAGTTACCAAGTTCTTTGTGGTGCTTTGATACCACATGATACACTCATACCCAAGGATCCCACAGAGAAGTTGGTATGAACGCCTAAGAGAATCGAAAGGTACGGAAAATCTTTCTGTTGTGGCTGAAGAGATGACACTCGAGCAAGGTCTGATCGAGTGTGTTGATCGAGTGATGACTTGAAAGTGATGCATATACGACAATCAAGCAGCATATTCATTTTAGGGAGGATATAGACTCGAACCAAAGGCTGAAGATACATCAAATCGAGTGAAGAAGCTAAAGAGATAACTATTTTGATTCTAAAGTTGAAGAAATAACTTGATACACGTTTTTCAGTTTGATAAAAAAAGATTTTTCATTTGTTTGTGATCTAAATCTAGGATGGTTTACAATGAGAAATTTAAAGAGTTTAAATAGAAAAATGGGAGGAGTAGTCAACAAGACTAACCTCAAAAATGCAAGCAAACTTAAATGCAATTGTTATGGAAAATGAATTAGCATTAAATGAGAGATTGAAAGGACTTTTGAACTCTTCCTCGCCATCCCAAGAGTTAATAGGCTTTTGTTTTGCTTGTTGGACTTCAGAAAAAAGCACTAATGGGCTATTTGAGAAGTGGGCCATTTGCCTCCTTAAAAACCTCTCCAAGAAAACCCATTGGAAAAAAACTTTGACGAGAGAAAAAGAGTACAACATGACTCACTTACTCATTGAGTGATTCGCTTATATTTCTTCTTCATAGCTTTTTAAGTGTTTTTGAACCAATTGCCAATGCCTTTCTTGTAATTGTTAGTCTTTGTGCCTTGATTAAGCTCCAAAAGCTCCTTGATGCTTGGTTGCTTCTTGATTCTTTGACTGAGGCTACTCATTATCATATCACTTTGTGTTTGTCATTTCGAGCCTTAGGTGGATTCCTTAATCCTGTATGATGTTGGGACTTTAGTATCTTGTGGATTCAAGTTATCTAGGTCGTGTATTGTTTGAGGATTCAACAATAGAAACCTATCTTTTCTCTTTATCGCTAGTCTTCGTGTGATCGGATTCACCAAGATCAATAAAACAGATTCATATCCAAGAGATCTCTATCCGAGGTCCTCATTAGTTGGTATCAGAACTAGTAGCTCCTATCTATCTAGGTATATTCGTTCTTTTTCTCTTTGATTATTTTGTTTTGTTTTTGCTTTTAAAACGAAAAACCCATAAAAATTTTGTTTTCATCTGTTTTATTTCAGTTTTATAAAATCTATAAGAACTCATAAAAGTTTAATTAATTTTTTATTGGGTAGTTTAAAACCCATAGAACCCAGATAAATTGTTAATTCAATTTTTTATTTTTTTTTATATTTTATTTGTTGAAAAGAAAACCAAAATACGATTTTTTTATGTTGTGCTCTTTTGAATTTTACTATTAAATGTTAAGTGTTTGATTACATGTTTTCTAGTTAGGGTGTCTCCTAAAGCCCCTGGAAAAAAAGCTCTTTCCGCGAAGCCTAAAAGTAGAGAAACATACATTTCTTCCCCAGAGACTAGGACTCATATTGTAGACTTGAGCCTACCCTTGGCTCCTATCAAGGCTATTATTGGTGGTCGGAATTCTGATTTCCTAATTGTGCCTTCTCGTCCTAAAGGGAGTTTCAAACCTTCTTTGAAGAGGACAAAGAGGGGTAAGTCATAGGTTGGCGACAACTTGGCAAAGAGGTTGCACACCAACATCTCTTTCGATAACTCCTTTGAGAAACAACTTTTGTGTGCCACATCAATCTACAATCTGCATGGTCCTAGATATGTGATTCCCCTCATAATCGAACGAGTGACTAGGGAGGTTTATCAAGAACTTGCTTTTCAATCCTTAAGGATAACTTACTCAGCTTAAAACTTTCTTATATGTTTGGCATTGCTATATTTCCTACTTTTGACGTCAAAAAATGATCCTTTTTAAGATAATGAGTGTGGCAGATAAGATGGCTTCCGTATACAAGTAGAAGTTGATGAATGCTTGAAATGCTCAAAAGAAAGACCATGATCTTTAGCGTGAGGTGAGAAGGATGAGCGGAAAATGACGCATGTTTTGGGCTAGTTGGCTATTAACCATGAAAAATCAGACAAGTTGGACGCCGATGTAGTGACCTTTACAAAGAATGTGTCCAAGCTGGAGGAGGAGAATCTAACCGTCTTGAAAGATCACTACTTGTTCTTAGTAAGGTTTAACGCTGTAGACAATAATGTCCAAAAGATTTACGAATGCCTAGTAGCCAAGAAGGCTTAGCACGGTCGGTGTTGTGCTAAGGCAGTTTTGGCTGAGAAGGCCTTTGCTTAGGAGGAGATGATGGTGAAGTACGATAAGAGATAAAGAGGATACAACAACATTTTGGTTACTTAAAGGAGGCCTAAAACCCCATGATGTACAATTAAGTTTTGATTACCCTTTAAAGCATTGAGATGCTTTTGAAGACTACTTTTGAAGACTGGTGTTGTCGTACCATAATGGGAAAAATAGGGAAAGAGGGTCGAGGAATGAGAATTTTTTTTTCAAAAATGGATAGATTCCCTTGCGAATCTCTACAGATGGCAGAGGTAGAGGCCAATGAATGGTCAAGCGTAGAAGTAGAAGGATGTCGAGAATCATGTAGGGTAGCCCAAATAAGGTCAAATGAGATTTGGGAGGCAGTTTCCAAACTTAGGATAGGTGATCCGAGTTTTACTGGGTATCGTTGCTTTGTTAACGGTTCCTAGAACAACTCATAATACTTTTTTGTCTTGGGCTCATTTTGTTTTTAGACCTGCTGGAGGTGTGAATAGGGGAGCAAATGATGTTTTCATGTGTTTATCTTCTCTGCATACTGAGTTCAAGGTGTCATGTGGGCCATGGAATTCCTTCATGGATTGAAATTATAGAAATTCAATATGCCTCTGATTATGCATAGATATTGAAGATGGTGGCAATTCCTGAAGAATGGTCATCATTCTCGCAATACCTAGAAGAGTTTGATAGACTCAGAAGATTTTTCTCTAACATTTTCCTTCACCAGATTCATAGAATGCTCAACAGAAAAACAGATTAGTTTATTCATAATGTTCATAATTTATGCAGAGATTATTTAATTATATGTAAACTATATAACTGATTTTTCGCGATTAAAATTAATATAATATAATATTTTGATAAAAGAAATTAAAAATTCTTTAACAAAAGCATCAATTTCTTACAAATAATGATTAAAATTTTTCAAATGAATAAAAATGATTAAAAATATATATTATATGTTATTGAACAAAACTACATGGGTCTATATAAATACATGTCATTGTTTATATTCTAGATAGAATTGAACAAAAATGATGGGTTGTTTCAAAAATGGTCATTTTGTTGGGTCAAATTCAAAAATAACCCACTTTTCTCTCTGTAAAATTTTCTCTATTTTAACCTTGAACTACGTTATATTTATACTCAATGCTATTTTTGTTTTTGTTTTTTTTTTTAAATAACCAACACAACTTAAAAAGACATAAATATTTTGTTGGAATCACTTATTTACAAAAATGCTATCATCTTCAATATTTTCAACCACCATTAACA
This sequence comes from Lepidium africanum, assembly GCA_900406405.1. NCBI lineage: Eukaryota > Viridiplantae > Streptophyta > Magnoliopsida > Brassicales > Brassicaceae > Lepidium > Lepidium africanum. The sequence continues at coordinate 35,680 of OVAX01000335.1, read as the reverse complement.
ACCAAAAGTGAGCTCTAAATGCTCACTTACCTACCAATTTTGGATCCAATAACCCCCAATTAACCCACAAAACTTCATATTTTCCTACTCTCTCATCAATTTCATACAAACAACTCTCTCATTTGCATTTGAAATTTTTTAAAGTTCTTAGATCTCATTGTTTTTAAGTTTTTTAGATTAAAAATGTTTGGCTTCATTGGTATTAGGTTGACTCAAGTTTCTGGGTAATAATTGAAGGTAAACACTAGCTCAATCTAACTCATTACTATTTTTTTGATTTTTTGCAGAGAGTAGACTTCATTTGAAGTCTACTTTCCATGTAGACCTAAAATGAAGTCTACAGGGTTTCAAGTGGGTTAGTTTTGCATTTGACCAATATGTTGTAGACTTAAAATGAAGTCTACACATTTCTCTTTGTGTAGAAAAAAAAATCTGATGTAGACTTCATTTTAAGTCTACGTTAAAAAGGGTTATTTTTGCAATTGACCAATATGTTGACCATCGAAGTTGAAGTCTACACAAGAAGTCTACCAAAAATTTCAAATAGTAGACTTCATTTTAGGTCTACTGAGGTTAGTTTTGCAATTGACTAAGTTTGACTTTTTTGTTTGAGATCTACATATGAAGTCTACATCATGTAGACTGCATATGAAGTCTACTTTTAAAACTGTAGATTTAAAATGAAGTCTACTTTTAACTTACATCATTGGATATATGACGTAATCAAATGAAAAGTAGACTTCATTTCAAATCTACTTCAAAAAAAGTAGGCTTTAAATGAAGTCTACAATAATAAATGTAGACTTCATTTAAAGTGTACACCTTGTAGACTGCTCAAGTAGTTTCATGCACAAAAGTCAATGTTAGTCAATTGCAAAACTAACCTCAGTAGACTTCATATGAAGTATACTATTTGATGTTATCATAGACTTTTCTTGTAGACTTTTGAAGAAGTCTACTTCAATAGTTAATATATTGGTCAATTGCAAAATTAATCCAATTTGAGCGTAGACTGAAAATGAAGTCTACTTCTAGAAAGTCAAAGTTTGATCAAATGCAAAACTAACCTAAGAGTAGACTGTATTTTTAGTCTACTGGGTAGTAGACTGTATTTTAAGTCTATGTATAGTAGACCTTATTATTTGTCTACATTTAGTAGACTTAATTTTACTTCTACATTTAGTAGACCTAAAATAAAGTCTACTATAACAATTTTATTAAAACTAAGTTTATAACTTATATATAATGTTTTAATTTTTTATAGAATTTTTCCCATGTGTGTTTATTAAGTTGTCTATCTGTGTATAAATTTGACATGTTTATATGTTATATTTATGGGTTAATAAAATTTTGAAATAATTTAAGCATGTAGATCATTTCTTGTTGACTTTATTTTACATCTACTGTTGGTAGACTGCATTTTAAGTCTACATATAGTAGACCTAAAATAAAGTCTACGATATGTATATACAGTTAGTAGACTAAATTTTGTTTTCTCGAAGTAGACCTAAAATGAAGTCTACAACGACGATTATGTAATGATCTTGTTAATATTAATTAAGTATGTTGTTTGTTATACATGCAATGATTCAAAGGTGGGAGAATGTTCTTCTTACATGATGGTTGTACTCATGAAGAATTTGTTCAAATAATTAAAAGTGATTATAATCTAGATACATTAAGTAGTCTTCATTTGAAGTCTACTTGCTAAGTTAATTTCATACAAAAGTCTACTATGTCAAATGTTAAAAACGAATTGTATAAAATGTATAAAATTTGTTCTTTAAGATAAATTGGTTATAAAAAGAGATTCAAGGTTCATGATGAAAAGGACTCTTAAATACACAAGGAAAGGTCATAAACCAAGAGGTTGATTGTAGGTATTAAGCTTAGAGGACGTTTGTTTTCTAAATTGTCATAAGTAAATGATTTCAATCATTTAGGAATCAACAAAACAATAGAAATGACCAAATTTCTACCACATTGTAACAAAACCAAATGTTTGTTTGATTGAAACAACACAAATTTTTGGCTAAAATCAAACATCTATTAAGTAGAAAATTAGACTAAATACTTGTGTACATAAGAGCTAAAATATTCAGACTTGTTTACAAAGCTTTAAAAATAGCCTACCAAAGCTCCAATAGATCAGAATAAAGCCGATCAAAAGCCCACACAAGAGCTAAAAAATACTGACTAATATCAAAAGGGTACTAAATAGATGTATTCTTTGCTCTCATTAATTGAGCTTCAATATTTTGTCGATGAGTTGCAAAGAAATAGCATTTTGATTAGTTAAAATCATTGATCTAGTAATTGAACAACTAGACTCATCGTCACCACTCAACAGCGAGATCAACATCAACAAAGAACTAATTTTATGAGATCTTTTCCCCAAATTTATCAACATAAAATCAATTAAAGAGATAAACAACTCACCAAAATTGAACTAAACCAAACATCATAAAGTTGATTTCAATGGATCCATCAAAAATGTAAAGACAAAAAGAAAGATCCAAAACCATGATTGTTCCAGCAGCAGAAGTAGCTCTTGCTGGTGCAAGCTCACCTGCAACAAAAAGAAACGATTTTCAGAGTGAACAAGTGTTTCTCTAAGTTAATACAGATAAATCAATCACCTTTTGAAAGTTTCAAACTTTCTTAGAATCAGAAACGAAAATAGAGATCAGACTGAAAGTCAATCAACAATACAAAAAGTAAACACAAAAACGAAAGGTGAAGCTAAAATCTAACCCAGCTGAATCTCCATCACATCTATAAAGTTTTCCTATGGTTGAGGAAGTTGCAGAAGCTGCTATAATCAAAGCATTTAAAGATCAGATTTCTGAGTATAGAACTGAGCTAAAGAAAACACTTTTGATTACTTTCTTACAATTTCTCATTAATTAGTAATAGAATCCCAAAAAATAGAGTGAATGTTTCACATAAAGCTTTGATGTTCCAATTAAAGCTTATGAACAAGACGAAAATTAAACTAATTTCAGAGATATAATTTATAAACTATAAAGAATCTCAGCCACAAAGTGTAAGACAAAGCTTTGTTTTTCAACAAAAGCTCATGAATATTTCAACTTTGGGATTTTAATTCAAATAAAGAATCTAAAAAACAGGGGGTAAGTGTAACCAAAAGTTTTACCTTTTCAATACAAACTTATGAACATATCAAAATACAAAAAAAAACCTGATTATTTTATCCACACAGAATCTCAAAACAGAGTGAATGTTTGTAATCAAAAGCCTTATATTTTCGAATACAAAACTCATTTAACAGGACTAGAATTCAAAGAAATTTTTTACCTGAAGATTTAGCAATTGTACAAATGACTTTCTCCTTTGATCTGTCTTCGTAAACATTTATCATCACAACTATTTCTGCATAAACCAAATCTTTACCATAATAAAATTAGTGCAAAATCAATCAGATAATCTAAATACAATCAAGAGAAAATACACTCGATCTTTAACAAAATACTGCATAAAAAACTGAAATTTGAAACAAAACAACTCTTAACCCAAAAACACTCGATTTGTGACAAAATCTGTGAGGAAAACAATCAGATCTATGAGAAAAACACTCAGATCTATCATTAAATCTCTACCAAATATATAAATCTCAGATCTATTTTTCAAATTGTCACTTGAAAAAGGAAAAAAAATCAAATCATAAACAAAAGAAAAATGAGGCTCACCAGCGACGGAGCGACGTGGACCAGCGGCGACGGTTGCTTTCCTACAAAAGAAAAAAAAATCATTAGAGAAAGAGAGAGAAGAAGAGAGAAATCATGAGAAAGAGGGAGAGGAAGGAATAGCTCATCACTGATGGCTGGAGAGGGTTGGCGCAGGCAACCAGAGGAGAGTTTTCTGGCGGTGAAACCTGTTCTTCGAAAAAAAAAGTTTGAGAAGATTTAATAGAAGAAAATCGAAGGAGAGAAATAGAGAAGAAGAGAGATGTGAAGAAGAGTCACCAGAGAAGAAAAGAACTGCGGCAGTATGCTTCAGTCCGGCAGCAGAACGCTGCTTGTGTTGGTCGGAAATGCTTTAGCGGTGAAAAAAAAATTGTAGGGAGAAAATGATGGTGGCTGTAAAAAGATGGAGGCTCTTAGGGTTTTTTCACACAAACATTCCTTTTATATGTAGGGTAAATTTGATAGTACATACTTGGTTTAATGTTGGTGTGGCAAGAAACCAATTTAATTTTAACTCTCATTCGGTTTAGTGAGACATTACTTATAGTCTACAGTGTAGATTTGAATGGTAGACTTTGTTTGTAGTAGAGTTCATATAAAGTCTACAATATGTAGATTTTATAATAAGTATACAATGTATATATTTCTTAAGAAATCTCTAAATAAATATTAATATTTTATATTTAATTCCATATATTTGATACTTCTAAATTGATTCTATTTTGGTTATGTATGTAAATGTTTCATCGAATTATTTTTTTTAAAAAAAAATTTACAATAAACTAAAATTTACAAAGTAGATTTCATATGTAGTCTACTTTGTAGACTTCATAAGAAACCTACATTAAATATTATTTGTTAGTTTATAAAAACTCCATAAGGAATATGTTATTTGTTAGTTTAATTTTACAAATTTAAAATTTTAATACTTCTAAATTGCTTATATTTTGATTATGTATACAAATATTTCACAAAATTATTTTTATTATGTAAAAAATAAAAATAAAATAAAATCACATAGTAGATTTCAAATTGGGTCTACATATAAAGTCTACATATGAGTAGAGTTAAATTGTAAATTATAGAAGGTTATAACTGTAATTGTGATATTTGATTTTTTGTTCGTTCATAATGGAGAATATTGTAATTTCACTAACTTTTTGAGTTAGTTTTGCATTTGACTCAAATGAGGGTCTAGTTTTATATTTGCAATTAATTTGTAGATCATTCTAGTAAAATCCCCCTGATTTACCCATATAACCACTAATAATTTATTAGTAATAAGTATTTATTTTTCTAGTTCTAAAATTTTCCACCTATATTATTTAATTTTTGACACCTTTTCCTTTTTTCTTCTAAAATAAAAACTAATGAAATTTTAATGATAACTAAATTATTAATAATAGATTATTAAGTACATTTGTTAATTAATATCTCAGAAATAATAGTTTCCAATGATTACAAAGATCCTGGAGAAATGTGTTTAGTCAAGTGATAAAATATTTACTTCTACATCTTTTTCTACAAAAGTTTTGAGCCTTGTAATCGGTTTGATATTGTTTTGAATATGAGGGATTTGAAAATATGAATTAAATCTTATAGATCAAATTGTTGAAACAAAAAAAGTGCATACTTACCCGCTCAACATTCATTTCCATCCACCTCAGCAAACTTATTACTCCTCCACCCCAATTTCCCTCTTCCTCCAAGTAGGCGTGCATTGCTTCTCTTATTCGAGGTTAAATCATCATACTTTAATTGTAATGGTTAGTTATACTTTAAATCATCATATTATAGAATCGTTATACCTATGTTTTCAATTGTATTGTCCATTTTATTATTAGGTGATATACTTCATTTTTGTCGGTTTTAAGCTCGTTAATTCGCATGTTTTCAGAATATTTGTTTGCATTTTAGAGTTTTTTCAAGTGGAAAACATGTTTAATTTGGATTATACCCACAGAGCATGGTTTGGGACGAATCAGAGCAGTTTCTGGAATTTTAGAAAAAGAACGTTGATCGATCGATCAACTCCTTGATTGATCGATCACTCTCCTCAGCGAGAGCTGCGCACGACCTGATGATCGACCTTCTACCCGAGGATCAACCAATCAAGCTGATTCGAAGGATGACGTGCCCGACCTTGAGATCGACCAAGTTCATTTGAAGATCGACCTATCAACCATGATTGATCGATCAACCCTTTGATCGATCGATCCACGAAGTTGCGAGGAATAAAACCTAAATTTTCCTATTTTGTACCTGCAAGTTTTAGGACATATAAAAGCTCATTTTTATTTTATTTGCAAGATACAGAGAGTTCTATTACGGCTGAGAGAGTTTTCTTTAAGCAGGGAGAAGATTTCCTCCATACTTTTGAGAAGATTTCTGAACCCAATTTGTTATTCAATTGCAATTCCATGTTTCTTTTCATCATGTCTCTTGTTTCTACTTTGATCATGTCTAAGTAGTTTCATAATCAGGTTTAGGGTTTCTAGGGATTTAGGAAACGATGATTGGGGATTAAATAGGATTTGATGATTAGAAATTCTCCATCTATATTTGTGTGTAATGCTTAGGCTAGCTTGATCACCTAGTCTATGATTTTAGGTTGTTTACTTTCCAAAAGCTTGTTAAACTCTTGAACTAGTGTAGATGAGCAATTGAACTTAACCATCGATAGTTGATTGTTAGGATTAATTGTGGATAGATTGAACCTATTCGATAGTGCCTGTTTGCATCAGTAGAGCTAATGACAGTTAGGATTTCTAGGTTGCTAAATAGAGTAATAGGTACCACGACAATGGATTTATTAGATTTCTATGTTCAAGTTGAGAATTATGCTTAAATGTTCTGGAATAATTTTCCTGGTTAGATTCTTATTTCCTAACGAATACCCAATGCCTGATGCTTTTTATATTGTTTGCAAATCGTTAAGTTGTTAGTCTCTTACATCAATCATTATTTTGTATAGTTTGAATTAGAATTGAATAGTCAAAAGTGCAAATTTGGTTCTTCGTGGATTCTATCCCTAAGTACTACTACTACATTGATGTGTACTTGTAGTAGATTCATAGGATTAAAACCTAATCGTATCAAGTTTTTGGTGCTGTTGCCGGGGAACCAATTGGTTGCCTTTTGATTGAGATTCTTTTTGTTTTTTCTTACATTTTTCTTTTTGTTTTTTCTTTCAAGTTTATGGTCAGGAGAAGTCAATGATCAGAATACCTACTGAGTTTTGATAATGAAGCACTTGCTAGAATCAAGAGAGAAAAGTGATGAGCAAGAGCAATGAATTGTGAAAACCAGCAGCTTCTAGAAGATCCTGAAGTTCATAACAATATTCAGGGAAATCAGAATGTGCAGCAAACGGTTGAGCAGTTGCAGAGGGATTTAGCTAGGGTTAGGAGGTAGCTGGAACCACCTCAGTGAAGAGCTATTGGTGATGTGACACTACTCATACATATTACCAGAATAGATCTGCTATTCGTCCTCCACCAATTCAGAGGCAAGACTATGAGATCAAGCCTCAGCTGATCGGATTGGTAAAGCAATATGTCTTCAACTGTCTTCCGAGAGAGAATCTAATGGATCACATCGAGAACTTTGAAGACATGTGTAGCACGCGAGTTCAAACAGAGTCCCTGTAGACTATGTTAAGTGTAAGATTTTCCACCACTTGCTTTCTGATAAAGCTTCTAGATGGTTGCGATCTTTGCCTCTAGGTTCGCTTACCACGTGGGAAAAGTTTCGAGTAGTATTTTTAGATTAGTTTTACACCAAGTCAAAGACTGCATCATTGAGAAACAAGATTATTGCGTTTCAGCAACATCCAAGTGAGTCCATTAGTGAAGCTTGGGAAAGATTCAAGGAGTACCAACGTGACTGTCCACATCATGGGTATTTGGATGAGTAGTTGTTGAACATCTTATATGGTGGAATCGAGTGGGACTACAAGAACTCTCTCAATGTAACTAGTAATGGAGATTTCATGACTAACACAAGGGATGAAGCTTTCACCCTTATCGATAACTTAGCTGCAGGTTCTGATAGTCATTGCCTGCAGTATGACCGAGGGAGGAAGATTAATAGCATTGAGACTCAGAAGATATATGAGCTTGCTGAGAAGCTCGATATGCTTATCAAGGCTAATCAAGGAAATCAGAGAGGTGTGCATCAGTTGGACGATGATAGAGAGGTAGCGCAGGTTCATGATGATTCAAAGATGTCAGATGAGTAGAGAGAAGTTGACTATGTGAGTTGGCAAAACAGAGGACAGAACCAGAACTATCTTTCTTACAGGAGCACAAAAGTCGAGAATCCTCAGGACGTAGTGTTTCTAGCTCTGGTATTGCTTCAAGGATCACCTTTTTAGGGGAAACCGTTTGTAAAAAGTTCGGGTCAGAGATGGAACAACCACAAACCTTACAATTAGAACCCAGGAGGTAGTAATTAGCAAAGACTGTACAAGCTGTACCAGCAGCAAGCATCGCAACAGCAACAACAGCGTCAGCGACTTCTTTGGGCACATCACATGACGAGATCAAGGCTTTGATCTAGCAGCTTGCAACCGAACAACAGAAAACCACCAGAGAGCTCAACACCAAAGTTGACAGTATGTACAGTGATCTTAGCAGTAAGTTCGAATCAGTGTCTGTACACTTGAAGAAGTTGGATACACAAGTGGCTCAAACTGGTGAAGCAATGAGAAGACCTTGTCTTGGGAAAGTTGAGAAAAACTCGAAAGAGTCCTTTAATGTGGTTAAGTCTGAAAATGAGGAAAGTAGTGCAATGTAAGAGGCGAGCAAGGATGGGAAATATAGACCGCCTATTCTATTCCCAAGAGAGCTTGCTAAGCTTGAGGAACGGGGAGAATTCACTATCCCTTGTATTCTAGGGAAATTGATTTTCAGTGATGCACTTTGTGATTCTAGAGCAAGTGTGAATGTCATCTCATTGGAGACAATGAAGAAGTTTGGGATTGAGTTGATGCAAGAGCATAACTCCTCCATCTCTTTTAGAGACGTCACCTCAAAATGCCCAAGAGGGAGGCTAGTTGATTTCACTATTCTTGTTGGAAACTGCAAAGTTCCAACATATTTTACTGTGGTAGAGATGGCGAAGGGTGGATCAGTTCCAATACTTCTGGGAAGACCCTTTTTGAACACTGTGGGAGCTAGGATTGATTTCCCTAACAAGAGTGTGGTTCTGGAAAATGTGAACAAAGAAGTTTCTTATCCCATTAGAGCTTCAACTGGTAATCTTTGTGGGATGATCACTATCTCTAAGGTTAAGGGAGCAGTTTCAGAATCTGAAGTTTCAGTTTCGACATGCTCGGAATATGATTAATTCGAGTATGAATAAGAGGAAAAGTACAATGTTTGTCATGAGCTTGCAGAAGACTCTGTTGATCATGATGACACATGTATCCTTAATATCAAGTCTATTGAAATTTCTGAGTTTATGTTTAGAAACTTTTATCTTAAGGTATTTGCAGATAAGCTCGGATTAGGAACTTCAAGACCATTCGCGGTGAAGGAGGTTTGTCATGATGGAATTGTAGTGTTGTTGGACACCACATAAACAAAATTCAACAAGAAAGATATACACCTGAGAGAGTTCATCACTGGAAAAAGACTGTCAAAGGAAGTGAACATTCCTCCCAAGAGTCAATCCACCATCTAAGTGGCATTAGAGTCAAGCTAATGACTCTAAAAAAGCACTGAGTGGGAGGCAACCCACTATTAGGTAGTTTTTGCTTTCATAGTATCTCTATTTTAATTTAACTTTTCATTTTGTTTTGTTTTTTTTTTTGGTGAGAAAGTGAACAGAACACAATGATCGATCGATCTAGGCTCAGATCGATCGATTGGCGAGTATACGGAAAAAGGCTCACGATCTGACAATCTATCGACTCAAAAAGGATCGATCGATCGTCGACTCACAAGACCAAGCGCACGACATGATGATCGACCGGCTTAGTTGCGATCGATCGATCGTCAAACTCATTGATTTTGCGTACAACCTCATGATCGACCTCTAAAAGGACGATCGATCGATCGTCAAAGTCCAGAACTATACGCACGACCTCACGATTGACCTACACAGGTGTGATCGATCGATCATCAAAAAAGAGGAAGGACAGAAAACCTGTTGATCGATCGATCTATGAAGCTGCGAGGACTAAAACCTAAATTTTCCTAATTTGTACCTACGAGTTTTAGAACCTATAAAAGCTTGTTTTTATTTTATTTGCAAGATACAGAGAGTTCTATTACAGTTGAGAGAGTTTTCTGTAAGCAGGGAGAAGTTTTCCTCTATACTTTTGAAAAGTTTTATGAACCTTATTTGTTATTCCATTGCAATTCCATGTTTCTTTTCATCATGTCTCTTGTTTCTACTTTGATCATGTCTGAGTAGTTTCATAATCGGGTTTAGGGTTTCTATGGATTTAGGAATCGATGATTGGAGATTAAATAGGATTTGATGATTAGAAATTCTCCATCTATATTTGTGTGTAATACTTAGGTTAGCTTGATCACCTAGTCTATGATTTTAGGTTGTTTACTTTCCAAAAGCTTGTTAAACTCTTGAACTAGTGTAGATGAGCAATTGAACTTAACCAACGACAGTTGATTGTTAGGATTAATTGTGGACAGATTGAACCTATTCAGTGCCTGTTTGTATCATTAGAGCCAACAACAGTTAGGATTTCTAGGTTGCTAAATAGAGTAATAGATACCACGATAGTGAATTTATTAGATTTTTATGTTCAAGTCGAGAATTGTGCTTAAATGTTCCTGAATAATTTCCCTGGTTAGATTCCTATTTGCTGATGAATACCCAATGCCTGATGCTTTTTATATTGTATGCAAATCGTTATGTTGTTAGTCTTTTACATCAATCATTATTTGGTATAGCTTGAATTAGAATTGAGTAGTCAAAAGTGCAAATTTGGTTTTTCGTGGATTCGATCCCTAATTACTACTACTACATTGCTGTGCACTTGCAATAGATTCATGGGGTTAAAACCTGACCGTATCATTAGGCCAATTCACTCTTAATATAACATACATATTTATTTATATATAATTATATAAAATATGACCAAACTCAATTATGGTCTAATAGATACATCAATCTTATGGCAAAAATTATATAGTTATGTACAAACAAGTAGACCAAATCATTGTGGGTAAAAGAGATGTTTTCAAGGTTTAGGATGAAAATGGAATACTAAAGCTTCAACACCCATCTCTTTGATATTCTTGACAAAAAGGGTAAATAAGCAATAGCCTCTCATCTTATCCTAATCAAGGTCTTTGCTATTTTTTGATAGAGATTAGAAAATAGATAGTCTTGGAAAAAATCAAAGATGTTTAGTTGATTTTCTGCATATTTTGTTGTTTCTGAAGGAATTTGGGACATTGGGTGGTGAAAGAGAGAAAGCTGTGTCTGAAGGTGAAAATCTCAATTCTTGTTCTTCTTCCTCTCTTTTTTTTCATGTATTGTTTATGATAAATAATAATATATTGTTAATTTTTTTTGTCTAATATATATATTTTTCTTCTGTTTTAGGTTTATTGAACATTTTGTTCTGCAACCCAGATCTGATTTTCTCTCTTCTCTTACTGTCTTTGGAAATCCCAATATCACCACCATTATCTTATGTTTCTTAAACAACTTTTCATTTAAATATGTTACTTTTTTCGATCTAAAAAACATCTTCCACATGATTTTAGTTTTGTTTCCAAAGTGTTTTTTTCCCTCTAATCTGGACAATGTGGCTTCATATTTCTTTCCCTTTTTTAGTTTCACTAACTTGTTTTCAAGTTTTAAAACAATAGTGACAAAAAATAAGATTGTTTGTTGCATAACTTGGTTGGTGGTTCCCTAATTCTCCAATTAGTTATCTATCTTTATTAACAACAAGCCAAAAGGAAATAAGACTTGTGTAAATGTTACTCTACCTTTTCATCACTTGTGTCTCTTTCTTCTTTGTCAGCAAATCTCTATCTCTTTCTTTATGGGCATCTAAAGTTAAAACCTTGATCTCTTCATTCTTCTCCAAGAAACCCTTCATGAACACTTTACACTCAATCACACCTAGTCCAAGCTCCCTTGTGGTGGACCAAATGTCAATCCTTGACCTCCCTGACCTAGCTCTTGAATACATTCTTGAACTTCTTCCGCCTTCCGAACTCTACAACATGGCTAGGGTTTGTAGTTCCTTGAGGGAAAGATGTGTGAGTGATCATTTATGGCAGAAACATTTGAAAACCAAATGGGGTAAAATCCTTGGTCCTGCTGCTCATAGAGAGTGGCAATGCTATCTCTCTTCCAAATATCATCTTGATTTTACTCATCAACACACTGAACATATTGGCTTGGCCAATTTCATATCTTTTGGAAAGAGATTTGATTCTTCTTTGCCACTTGATTCCATCATGAACTATTACCTCTCTCTTGAATCAGGCAATTTCTGGTTCCCAGCTCAAGTTTACAACCGTGAGGTAATCATTAGTTTTGATAAACATAATTATGAACAAAAAGAGCATTTGATTCCAATTCTGTTTTTATTCCCAGCTCTAAAATATATGTTTTATGGGTATATGAGCAGAATGGACATGTAGGGTTTATGTTGTCATGTTACGATGCTGAACTCAGTTATGATATTCACACTGATACTTTTCAAGCTAGGTAATTATGTATATCTCGTGCCCACATTTAATACAATCTTTAGTTTAGTCTAAAACCAGAAACTGTAATTTATGTTGTATTGGATTTTAGGTATCTACCTCATGGTAGAAGAGTAATTACAATTGAGAAGGATGTGACATGGGAGAAGATTAGAGCAGCTCCAATTGATGCATCGCCTCATCATCTCTATGAGTCAGATTCTCTCAGAGAGTTGAATCTGGGAGATCACATCGAAATCCAGTGGAGAAGGAGCACAGATTTTCCTTATGGTAAATTTATTATTTAGCTCATGTCCGGTAGGAACCTTGTGCATGCCTGAAATCTATTAAAATTTAAAATATTAAACATAACAGTTAATGTTTAGACTGGGCCCAGAACAAATGCATTTGTTGGATATGCCTTAAAGAATCAGACCTGATCTAGCTAGCTATGATACTTTTTGGTTCGAAGATACTCTGATTGTGAAACAAACTTGTGTGATTTTGTAAGGATGGTGGTATAGTGTTGTTGGCCACTTGGAATCTTGTGATGGCAATCTTAACCATTGTCATTGCCATAGTAGCGGTAAGTTCTCCCACCTTCATATACTTTGGTTTAGAAATTTCCCTCCAAAAATTTCTCAAATCTGATCTCAAAACGAATTATAAAACAGTCTAAATACGAAAATATGAAATTGAAGTTGAACCACGTGAACTCATACTAAACTAACCAAAATTCAGTAATAACCAATATTGTATATATACATAAATATATATAGATAGATTTATGTTTATTATATAATCTTATTCATAATTGCTTGTCAAAATTAAAGATTTTCATTTCAAAAATAATAGTAATTATGTTAATATGAAAACCAAAGTTAATTAATTTTAACAATCAAAAACTACAAAAAAAAAACCCAAAATTACAAAACAAAATGATTAAAATTTTATTTTCTTAGCAAAAACCAACTAAATCAAACTGTTTTTTTTTNAAAAACCAACTAAAACAAACTTTTTTTTTTTTTTTTTTTTTTTATCATTCGGACCTTTTCTTCAAATTTAGTATTTTTCACATTCAAAATTTCTTTAACCGAATCCAAACTGTTTTACTGAACGCCCAACTTGGGTGTTTTCATATTAGATGTCATATTATATGCATTTCTCATCACCTTCATGTCACAAAGGCTATTAAATTCTCCACACTTAGTTGAAAAAGGTATATTTTGAAGAGACTAATTCAAGCAATGTATTTTCTTGCTAGTATGAGTCCTAAAAAGATAAGATGATGATGGTGAAATATATCTTGACATTCATTTATATTTCCACAAATTATGAATCTTCAGTGAATGTTAAAAGCTCGACATAAGGTTCTTATCATTGGAATCTATGTATTACCAATGGTGGTGACCTCCATAATGATTGTTTGTCTCTTCGCATTTCATAAACTTTGTACAATTGATGTCTTGTCAAAACGGTACTTGTGTTTTTGACATAGACGTGGTCAAGTGGTAGAGCGTAAAGGTTTGAGACAGAGGTAGTATTTTACCCAACGAATCTGAACCTCTTGAAACTAAATCATACTATATGCAGCGCTTCAGGGGCTTTCATTTGGTTTCCCCTGACCCTAGGGTATAGTCGAACATAGGATAGATAGTAGTACTCGAATGAAATTTGAAGCACCCAAATTATTAGAAACTTGATACTCGCATTAACATATTATATTAACTGATTAAGTGTTAATGAATGGTGAAAACAGAGATGGTTGTGTTGGAATTCAACCAGTACACAGTTGGATCGAGGTGGAGGAGAACAATAATCAACAGGAGAGACCGTAGAGAGAAAGGTAACGAGGAAGAAGGGTTTTATGGAGGAATTCGAAAGCTAAATCACAAAGAAGAGATTCAAATGTGGAAGCGTCTCTGGCCATCTTTTATCTTAGAGTAGGTTGACAAAGCTTTGCTTAAACATTTTAGGAAAGAGATAAAACACACAATTGTATAGAGTGTAGAATGATGATTGTATAAGTATTGTTCCTTTTATTCAATGTGTGATTGATTATTAGTTATTTATTAATAATTTCCCTTCAAAAAGTGAAGTTATATATTGTGTAATTTGAATAAGAATTATAGGTTGGGGAAGTGCCTTTGGCCAAATAATTAAGTACAACTATGTAGTCTTTCCAGAGTTTGATTTTACTTGGAATCTCATAATTCTACGTGATATTATTTAAGTGTTTGAGAGTGAATTTGAGCTTTGAATCGAGATTTGTTATGGTTATTGCATTTTTTTGTTTATAAAATACCAAGGTTACTGATACACCTACTCTTCTATCAATACTCTAAACGGGTATCTATGTGAAAATCAGTAATATATTCAAATACAAAATTTTATTCATTTCTTCTATTTTTTATTCAAAGATTTCAATTTAAATAATGTTCACAATATAAGAAACAAAGTCGATTTTGAACTTTCTCTCTTTTTGGAGACATTTCTCTTGTTTTAACCTAACGACCATCATAACTCATCTTTGATCTCCAGTTCCGGTGAGTGGCGGTTGGTGGCCCTAACAGCACCGACACGATTCACCCCTTTACTCCTTCCCGCCGATTTATTCTCTTTCTAGCTGGTGATGGCTTGTTTCGTCAAAAGTTAGCTTACGCTTTGTCGTTGCTAACCGTCTTCCACGGAGAGAGTAAGACCACCAAACAAACTCGACCACCACCATCAGCACCACCATGGGTTTGGGCTCTTTCCCCCTAGCTTAGTTTTAATTGTTTCTCATCGTTGGGCTTTGCTTCACCATGGTGAACTTCTCCTCTCCCTTTCCGAATTTTTCATTCAAATTTCTCACCAGTTTTGACTTATTTTGGGCGATGTCTTCTCTCTTTGATTGTTTCTTATCCTACCTTTCGATCTAGGGTTTAGTTAGTGTGGATTAGTTGGTTTACATTTAGAATTAGATCTGGTATACTTTGTCTTTGGTAAGTCTCTTGGTATTTTTTATCTCGAGTTCGATGTGGTTTTTTTCCGGTTTTGATTGTCTACTCGACTTGTCGAATTAGGTTTTCGAGTAGAGGTAGTCTCGCTTCTTGTCAGCACGCTCAAAACTTGATCGAGGTCTGGTCTTTTCATGGGTTTCATAAAGGTATCAAATCAGTTGGATTCTTTTTCTGATTTCACCATATTTGGAAGCTATAAGTCCTGATATGTTGTCATTTTCTTCCATTTAGTTTGTCTCGGTCACGCATCTAGTCAAAAATTTTTCTGTGGTTTCGTGCAGTTTTGACACTTGGATTCTTTCTTCCTGGTTTAGAAGTCAAGTTCTTCATTAAGGAGGTGCAGTCAATCACTATATAAGGTTTTTTTGACCTTGGCTTCGTTTAGCATTGGGGTGTTTTCGATCATCGGTTCAAGGTACCTTTTTCTGGTGTTTTATTCTTAGTCAATCGAGTCTTTCTTTTTCTGGTGTTTTATCTAGCTTTATTCTTTTGGGTTCAGTTTCTAGGGATATTCTTGTCGTCCGCTAGCTTATATATTTCAAATTTGGAATGTTTGAATGGTAGTAACGGTAGTTTCCACTAATATATTTTAGTGAAAAAAGAGAAGAAGAACATGTATCAAAAAACCAACACCAACACAAAATAGAAAGTGGGAGGTTTTGGGAGAGCAAAAATCTAAATTAGGTTCCCAACCAATAGAAAATTAGAGCATTAGCAAATTTTGACCCAAGCATCGAAGACTGCATGCTAACCTAGAAAGAACTGGAGAACTTTCCGAGAAATTAAGTGAGTAGGGACTGTGATTCCTAAGTGGAAATGTTCGCTCTGTTTCTTCCATACTTCGAAAAGGGTAGCCTACCAACCCTACAAATGAGCAAGACGATTGACCCTATTTATGTTGATGTTTTGCAGCCAAAGGGAAACTTGGTTCTGTTAGAATGTGATTGATATCCCACATCGGAAGTTGGGGTTATTCTAACCTAATATATATAAGCTAGGGGCCAATCCACTCAGTGCCAATTGGTTTTGAGTTGGAAGCCCATAATTTATCATGGTATCAGAGCCCAAGACCCTGGCCCATCAGACACACTACTTAAAGTTTGTTGTGGGTTTGACCCAACATGCATGTATCACGCTGATGCGTTTGTTGTGGTCTTTCGAGATGTTCAGTTATACCACCTATCATCTCGAGGGGGCGTGTTAGAATGTGATTGATATCCCACATCGGAAGTTGGGGTCATTCTAACCTAATATATATAAGCTAGGGGGCAATCCACTCAGTGCCAATTAGTTTTGAGTTGGAAGCCCATAATTTAACATGGTATCAGAGCCTGAACACACCTGCCCCACCCGAACTGATCCGGCCCATCGAAAGAGGCCCAATTAATCTGACCCAAAATTGAATTGTCAAGACTAATGGCTAGATGGGCCATTGTCTCGAAGGGGGTATGAGAATATCTTACATCGGGAGTTTAGAAGGGACTTGATTACTATATATAAGATAAGGGTCTCTCCACTTATTGCCAATTGGTTTTGAGTTGGAAGCTCATAATTCTACAGGTTCCAAGCATATGGAGAAGAGTGAATGTCAAGAACCATAGTTACCGACTTCCGAACTACAAACGAGAATGTGCCTTCAAAAGTACAACTGGTCCCATGATTCATTTTGAGCTCCACATGAGAGGCATATAGGTTCTATATCCGAACTCCAAGCTGAAATTTGGTCTAGTGTTGGGTTGCGGTTAAGAATGAATAGCCATGTTGAAGCTCATGCTTAGGAATGTGAACTTTGTGGCATAATAAAGGAGCCCATGCAACTTTTGGTTTTCTTAGATATAAAAAACTCCAACTCCAATCATCTTTTGAAATGAACCCAGAGGTACATGGTCATATTGACAGCTCATATCGGAATATCCATAGAGAAAAATTGGAGTGATAATTAGGAAGATTTTGGCTAAAAGCTTATTGCCAAGAAAACTTGGAGTTTCGTATGGAGTGCACTGACTTGATACGTCATATCAGAATGACACTAGACCTTCTCCCTTCTCCTGACCAGATGGAGAATTGGGAGGAATATGAAGATGTCACTTATTTGCTATTCCGGGTAAGTTATTTTTCCGAGTTTGTATTCATTTTGTTATTCTGATATAGATCTTCTTTAACCAAGTTTGTTGGACTCCTTGCAGTTTATTGCTTGCCTTAATGGCATTATATCCTAGTGAGAAAGATTTCGCGCTAATCCAGATGGAAACATTCGGACGAATTCAACCTCCTCTGGTCGGGCTGGCCAGAATCATCTTGAAGCAGTGGAAGCTAGATCTCGGATCACTGCTGCTGATGAAGAACTTGCTCGTATAAAAGACGAGTTGAAGCTGGAACATGAAAACATTCTTCGTCTGATGGAGTAGAACTCAGATTTAACAGAGTCGCTCAAATGTGTCGAGTCTGATCGTGGGGAAGCCTTTAAGCCTACCGAGAAAGCTAATGATGAACTTTAAGGGTTGTAATCCGAGTTGGATTGTATAAAGGGGAACTTTGACTTGTGACTTTGTCAGGTTCTGAATGACGAGAAGAAGAAGATCTACTATGATCTTCAAATTCAGTTGACTAAGCATTTCAACCGAATTGGCACTCGCTTCAACGACTTGGACTTGAATCTGGAGGCCCGGTTGACATATGCCCAATATCCTTGGTCTATAAATGTTCTCCAACTGCTTTCCAATCGTGGTGTGAGCATCCCAGTGGCAGTTAAGGACTTGATGACTGCCAAGTTGAATGAATCAAAGGAAGTTATCAGTCGGGAGTACTTGATGCCATTGCAACTTGGAGACTTGGTCGTCCTAGTTTTCGAGATTGGGGAAGTGTCAAAGTGCAATGATCAGACTAGGGATTAGTCTATCTCTTTTTTGTCTGAATCTTTGTATTTTTCAGATTTCTTCCTTTGATTTCTTGTAACCGCCGATTGGCGTTTTTATAAGTCCTCTCTTTGACTCATGGTAGTTGTGGTATTGTTTCTTTCGAGTCGTCTCTTTGATTCTTGTAGTCGGTCGTTTGGCCTTGTAATTACTTTTTGCCTTGTAAATACGTCATTATTATTTTAATGAAATTTTTTAAAAAATTTTAAGCGTGAATTTTGCCAAAGATTAACTCGTAAGTATGAGCAAATGAAGGAATTACGAAGTTTAACTCCTGAGATCTTTTCTTGTTTCCGCATTTAGCTAAGTTCATTTCCTAAGTTTAAGAGTTCGATCCCGTTTGGTAGGAAAAAGAGTTTCACTCTTTAGCGCTTAAAGCTGAGATTTTAAGACTCAGTTTAAGTTTTTAAGAAGTTTGATCTCGGAAATAATTTCTATAATGCTATCCTTTGTTCTTTAAAAGAAATTTTGAAAAATTAGAAAGAAATTGTGTTCTTCCCTTTTGAGAGTTCCACCTTTGCAGAAAATTATGATTTTTTGGGGTTTTGCTTGAATGTGAAAAATGTTTTAGCGAGAACACAGATCGGTTCTCGAATTGTGAGAACTTGGTCTCGGTTCAAGTGGGGTTTTCGACCTAACCCTATTATTTTTGAGAGTTTCGTCTCAGCGAGGTTTATATGTTTGAACGAAATTTTAAGACCCGACGAGATTTTAAGACTCGGCTTTATATGTTTGGTAATTCCGCTTTTTTCAAGGAATTTTATTGCGAGAATCTAATATCGATTTAGGTGGGGTTTTCGACTTAACCCTATTATTTTTGGAGTTTTGTCTTGGCAAGGTTTTAAGACTCGACAATTTTGAACGAGATTTTAAGACCCGGTGAGATTTTAAGACTCAACTTCGGATAGTTTACACGAGAGGTTTAAAGACTCGGTTTTATTTTTGCAAGAATTTGATCTCTTCTTTTTGGGGTGTAACCCTTATTATTATTATTTTTAGACCCGAAATGGGGACTTATAAAGATTTTATTTAGTTTTGGCTGCACCCGAAGGCTACCTACGTACCCCATATGGATCAAGCCAAGATGTAGTTCTGATTACAAATTTTTTGAAGTATCCTTTGGACAAGCTTTGCGAAGATCTGTGAAGTCTACGTAGACCCGCCATTTTCTGTTCTTCTTGGGAACGACTACAAGATTGGCTAACCAATCTGGATATTGGACCTCGACAATAGATCCGGCATCGGTCAATTTTTTGACCTCGTCAATCATGGCTTTTGTCCTTTGCGGTCCAAGCTTTCTCCTTTTCTGCTTGATTGGTTTGTATATCGGATCAACATTTAGTCTGTGGCTTGCTACCTTTGGGTCGATTCCAGGCATGTCTTTGATGGTCCATGCGAAAGTTGCCACATTCTGCTCAAAAAGTTGAATTAACTTTTCCCGAATTGGCTCACTTTGAGGGGTTTGTTAAGTCAATGTTAACGAGTTTGACACTTGACTGATCTGGCTTTTCTGGAACAGGGATTCCGACAATGCTTTCTTTTTAATGGTTGTCGTAATCATGCAAGACTTGTTACAGAGTTTTAACTCGGTGATAAAACAAGTTCGGGACATCTTCTGGTCTCCTCGTAAAGTATAGACTCCTTTGCTCGTCGGGATTTTTATGCCCTAGTGATAGGTTGATGAGATTGCATGCATTGAGTGAATCCATAGTGTGCCAAGGATTATGTTATAAATTGGCGGTTTGTCCACCACCTAGAACTTAGTCCATCTTGTTATTCCGACGACTTGGATGGCCAACTTGGCAGTTCCGATTGCATCGATTGTACTTTCGTCTAACGCGGTCAACGTTCTTTCCATGGGTTTAAGTCTGAGGTCTGGTAGTTCCATTTTATTCAACGTTTCCTTGAAGACCAGATCAACTGAGCTTCCAGTATCGATGAGGATTCAGACACATTGCAATATGCTACTCTTAACTTTATGACTAGCGGGTCGTTGTGAGGAAAGATTACTCCTTCCGTATCCTTTGCCATGAAAGTTACTTCCGAGTTCATTGTCACAAACCTTTCTTCATCTGGTTCGAGATTAACTGCTGCTACGACCTTCCGTTCATATCTTTTGATTGATCATATGGTGTCGTCACAGGATTGTAATCCTCCCATGATTACATTGACGTCTACTCTTGCGGGGTCAGTTTCTTCGGCTTCGTTGTCTTGCTTTTGCCGTTTTGGGTTTCCTTTAATTTTGATACTTTGGCCTGCCACTTTGTTTGCTACTTCTTGCAACTCGGTCTCTTTTCTTTTCTGTGCTTTAAATTTCTTGGTTTCTTCCTCCGAGAGTTTAGCTTCTCCTTTGCTATACTTCTCTGCAAGCAGTTCCTGCAACTGTTTGCATTTTGTGGTAGAATGGCCAGTTCTATTGTGAAAAGCACAATACTCGCTTCGGTTGTACGTATTATTGAACGGCTTTCTTCGTGTTGGGTTTCCAAATTCGCCGACTTGGAAAGCGGTAGCCGAGTTGTACTTTCCTTTGTAGGTATGATGCCTCGGCTCTTGGTGCTCATCCTTCAACTCTTTGGCTCTAGTGTCTCGGCGAGTTCTTTGTATTCTGGAGAGAATTTGCTTTTCCTCCACGTATTCTGCATGTTTCAATGCTCTGCATAGAGCGTCCGAGATAGTATTCGACTTATTCACTAAAAGGTCTCTTCTTAGAGCTTCATCTGTGACCATTCCAGTTCTTAGGGCTTTGATTGCCATGTCGTCACTGACTTTTGCTTTTGTCAGGATCTTCTTAAATTGTCCTAGATACGACTTAAGGGATTCGTCGAATTCTTGCTTAAGAAACCTCAACTCGGCTGTCGAGGTGTCTTGATTGACGAATAGTGCATACTATTTCATAAACAGTTCGGCGAGTTGACTGAAGTTGTCTATTGATCCTGCTGGCAACTTGGTAAACCAAGTTAGGGCATCACCTGTTAGATTCTCGGCGAAGAGCTGGCAGTAAGCTGCCTCTTCTTGATCAGGGTTATAGGTCACCCTGTTCATCATTACATTGAAGGCACTTATTAACTAAATTGGATCAGTCGTTCCGTCGTACAAAGGACGGCTTATTCTTGATCCTCGGCTGACCGAGACTCTTTTTAGATTTGCCGCAAATGGCGAGTTTCGAGCTTCCGCTAAAATTCTCCCAATTTCTGGTGATGAACTAGTAGTCTAATGGAATTGCGACCACATATCTTCCATCATCCCATACCACTGCTGCTACCATTGTAGTTGACGCCTATTGTCCCGGTGTATGCTGCGCTACGAGGTGCTCATGTCCGACTATGTTGGTCGTGTTCGGGCATGGTGCTTCTCTGAATCAGTTCCTCTAGATGCTAGAAATTACTCCTTCGTCCATCCTGTTGTTTTGTGCAATCGGGAAGTTTCCTCCATTTTCTTATGTCGTAAGCTTCGTATTGCGCTATCATGTTGCGCACCAAACTTTCAATTGAAGATGGGCCTTGAGGCGGATCAGGGAGTTTAGTAGCCTCACGGGAGTTTTCTCGGTTGTCTCCCTGGGTTTGAACAGAATTCAAGGGCGATCCAACTGGTGGATCATTGATGTTCTCCTGGAGGTTAGCCTCCCTTCTTTATGGCGAGTTGATGGTGATTTCGTCTTCCACCATTCTGCTCGCATAGATCCTCCTTGCTCTTAGGTTAAGAATTCCTTCAATGTCATCCCCACAGACGGTGCCAACTGTTCGAACCGGGTTTAGTACAAGGGACTAAACCGCAATCATGATTAAAGATGAGGAAGATTGGGCAAGGATCCTTTAGAGATTTGGAGAGAAAGAGTATCACGCAAATAATGGTTTGACGAGTTGCTTTTATTGCTTAATGTGTGCCAAAAAGCTGTTCCCTTTTTTGGAGGATCCGCTCCTCTATTTATAGAACATAGAGACAGTTACAAAACAGGTTCCATAAAGGAAAATATACAATTTCTAAGATTTGAACTTATCTAGAAGATTCTAGTTAGATTTTCGGAAATTTTCCATGTCGAAATAGGAAAATTTCCATTTCTTCGTTTGATGATGTGTCGTCCGACTTCCTTCAAGTTTAGCGTGCTTCTGAGAAGAAATTCTTCCGAGATAGCTTGAACACCCGAGTTGAGACCTCGATAACATTACCGAGTTAAACACTTAGCGTGTTGGGCCTATTGTTTCCCATGGACCGAAGTAGGATTTCGGATCCACCTCCAACATCAACATGTATACATTATAGGTTAATCGAGTATATATTTTGAGGTTATGAAGAGATATATATTCAAATATAGTTTAAGTTTGTCATAACTAATTCATAATACTTAGTTTATATCATAAAGAATATCCATTATCAATTCTATCTTAAAGTTTTACTATTAATTTCTCCTTATAAGTTAAATTCTATTTTTCTATTTAAATAGAATACTTTTGTGTGATTAACTCTAAGATTCATAAAAAAGCAACCCTGACTCATACTCTTTCTTAAAAATTAAAAAGTTTATTATAGCTCTTACGTTACTAATATTAAATTTTAAATGTATATATTTCAGATATATTAAAAATTTTAAAATATATTAAATATTAATAAAATACAGTAATTTTTAATACAATTTTAAATGTCTAAATGAATACATAATCCATGTTTGTATAAATGAACACATGTCTACAAATCAAAATGAATATGGATCTTAAACCTAAATAAATACAAGTTTAAAAATGTAAATGAACGGGAGGTCTACAAACTTAAATGAATATGAGTCTAAAAATCTAAATGAACATGAGTCTAATAATTTAAATGATACGAGTTAAAATTTATATTCGAAAATTGTAATGCATCGAAATCTAAATCAACAAAAATCTAAAAATATATTTTGTGTACAACACCAGTTATTACTATAAATTTTTTAGGATATCAAATATATATATATATATATATAATAAATTTATATATACAAATCAAATTATGAATAAACTAAAAAGAAAAAAATCAAATATAAATATTATAAATAAATAAAATAACTAAAAATGCATATTTGATTTTTCACAAAAAAACTCGTGCACCGCACTAGACATCATTTAGTATATATATATATATATATATATATATATTCAAACTAATCATATTATATAAAGTTGGGTTTCAAATGTGAGTAACCAACGAGATTTTTTCACATGTCAAATTCAACGATTCAAAAATTTTAAGTATCATGTATCATATAAAGTTAGGTTTCAAAAATTAGTAATCCTATTACATAAAGTTGTGTTTCAAAAGTTAGTAATCAACGAGATTTTTCATATGTCAAATTCATCGATTCAAAGATTTTAAGTACCATATCATATAAAGTTGTGTTTCAAATCCTATTATATAAAATTGAGTTTCAAAAATTAATAATTAATAAGATTATTAAATATTATCTAAATTATAATACGTGTGTATATATATATATATAGATATATCAAAAAAATTCATAAAACCCCTGCATCGCACGGGTCCAAATCTAGTACGATATATGAAGTAGTAATATTAAGTTATTATGAAAAAATCTGCACAATATTCTTTATACTTTTAAGGTGACTTTGTAAATAATAACTAAAAATATCAAAATTTAATAAATATAGGTTTTTAACATATTAATATATAAAATACTAAGAATTACTCTCTCTGTTCTTTTATAGTTAATGTTTTAGGTTTTTCACACATATTAATAAATCATTAATTGTTTTATTTTTCATAAACAAAATATAGTTTATCACAAATTCCAATATAGTTCAACCAATCACAAATCAATCTGCAGAATTTAAAGCGTCAAAAATACCAAAACTACAATAAATTTTGCATAGGATCATTGAGGAGACCTCTACCGAACCAGCCCTAGGAAGGAGATACTTTGCATAAAATGTGTTTAAGGTGATGAAAGGACATCGATTTTAATTTAATGGCAATGTTGAATATGTGATGATATATATGTCCTTATCTGTCCAACCCATCAATCTTGTCTATCATTCTTTCATTTGTTCTCTTCTTTCATGGTCTTCACGAGATCCCCCAATTCAGCGATAGTTGGGTTTTCTGGTCTTTCATTGCACATCCAAGGAAAATTAACGTTTGCGCCTGAATAATCTTCTTGGAATGTACTCCCTAATTATGTGTTGCCTCAAATGCTAAAACCTACATAACACACATATAGTTAGAGTTAGATTTAGTTATAAGAACTAGTAACGATGACCAATACCTCAAATATTTTTTACTTACCTCCATAAGAATACAAAAATGTGGAACCGTCCATAAAACAAAACAGGAAGATAAAAAACAGAGCAAATGCAATCAGGAACAAAAAGGACCCTTGAAGAGTGAGAATAAGGGATCAGTGCTTCACGTAAATCTACTATGCTGATTAACAAACTCACACAAAGATGATCTCTAGACAATAAATACACAAGCTATTGAATCCATTTTCATGGCAGACTGTCTCAGCAAAGCTATAATCAAATCCTGTCATCAAAGGCAAACTATAACAAAACAGACATTAAGAAACAACTCATTTTAGTCAATAGAAAACCTAGACAACTAATCCCTTAAGCTATGAATGTGAATCTCTGATTCTGGTTAAGTTAGACATTTCATCAAACATATTTACTTGATCAAAGAGAAATAAGCTAAAAAAACACCAAATGAGATAAGTTCTAACCTAATCTAACTTTAAGCAGCCTAAAAAAATCTAAGATCCACACTAATCTAACTCATTTGCATAAGAACCCTAAGAAATATACTCATAAATCATAAGGGAAACAATAAACCCAGAAATAGAAAAATAAACATCATTAAAAAAATCAGAAAGAGATGAACAAGATTAGATAAAAGATAAAAATTGCATAAAAAATAGAGTTAAGAACAAGATTCAAATATGGAATTACAAAGAGAGAATATTCAAAGTGTTCTTAGCCAAAAGGAGTAGTAAACGTGGACAAATGGATTTTAGTAACATAAGAGGAGTATTTATATCCTTGTTAACTTAACCCTAAAAAACCAAACTAAAAGTCAACAAAAATGTTCTGGAGGTGTCCAACTCGACCTTGTAGTCGATTTGGGTGATCAAGTTGGGTGGAATCTGTGAACACAGCTCTTTTGGTGCTCAACTCGACCATGCAGTCCAGTTGAGACGTAGAGTTGGACCATTTTGTTGCTGAACTCGACTGTGATACAGTTGACACGTAGAATTTGACCATTTTGTTGTCAAACATGACTGTGCGGTTGAGACATAGAGTTAGACCTTTTTGTTGCCGAACTCGATTATACGGTCCAGTTGGGACGTAGGGTTACACCTTTTGTTGTCAAACTCGACTGTGCGGTCCAGTTGAGATGTAGAGTTGGACCTTTTTGTTGTCGAACTCAACTGTGCGGTCTAGTTGAGACGTAGAGTTGGACCGTTTTGTTGCCAAACTCGATTATGCAATCCAGCTGAGACGTAGAGTTGGCTTTATTCTTTAAACTCTCATATCCATTAAACTCCAAATTGCATCTTCTATCCAAGTATGGACATGCTGCTCAACTCCTAATCAAAATTGGTCTCCAAAGCGTCCAATTGTACCTAATAGCAACTCTAAATGCAAAAATGTTTGCAATGCCAATGCAGAATATGAACATAAATGACTCTCTAAATGGTATGCACAAGTGATGGAATCATGCCGAATGGTAACAAATGATGGCTTAAAACTAGTTAAAATGCACATATATCATTGATCAGCTGAATTAGGTGGCTGAGCAGAAGGAGTTGGTGGCTAAGCTTCTGGCTCAGATCAAATAAGTATTCAGTCCGCTGTAAGTCTGTTATGATTATGGTTGTACGATTAGAATCTCATGTAAAACTATTATTGTTATTGTAAGACTCATTGTAAGGCTCCTATGTAAGGCTCTTATTGTTTATGTAAGACCCTTATTATTTATGTAAGACACTTATAGTTTAAATTTCAATTTTGTTAATAAAATTTGATTTAAAATCTTGTTGTTATGAATTTGATTTAGATAATACTAACGTAGTTTTACATTGTACTACGTAGTTTTACGATTTCAAAATTCAAAAACAAATATCATTTTTTATGTAGTAATAATACACAGTTCTAAAAAAGAAACTCCAA
This sequence comes from Lepidium africanum, assembly GCA_900406405.1. Taxonomy (NCBI): domain Eukaryota; kingdom Viridiplantae; phylum Streptophyta; class Magnoliopsida; order Brassicales; family Brassicaceae; genus Lepidium; species Lepidium africanum. The sequence goes on along the minus strand of OVAX01000335.1, from coordinate 9,222 downwards.
CAAGTCTGCAAATACATAACCAACAAATCTCCACAAAACAAATACCAAGTCATCACACATGATTTTCGAGTCACTGGCGGACTCAGATTGTACTCACTTCAATCCGTTTAACACATCTTCGTCATCCAACATGCTTCTTCTTCTTCTCTACTTTTGTCCTCATCTTCTCCTTCTTTAAAATCTCTACTTTCGTCCTCCTCATCTTCTCTTTCTCCACTTCCGTCGTTAGCCTCATCTTTGTCTCTTTCTCCTTCTCATTATTCTCGTCTTTCCTTCTTCTCTCTTTCTTCATCACTTCCCTCCTTCTCTCCATCGGTCTCATTATTCACCATCGGAGCGATCTCTTCTTCACCGCAAGTTTCATCACTCATTTCTATACGAGTTTCTATTGGTGATTCATCCCGAACCGGATCTCTCTTTTTCCTCTTGATTCCCCACCGAGTCTTAGCTATCAGAGTGTTGGAGTTGGGCTTAGCCCCTTAAATCCCATCATTAAAACTTAGATTAACTATTAAAAAGATAAGTGTTTTCAGCCCAATAAGAAGAATTCTAGAAGATTGAAAGAATATTCCAGAATCCCGCAGGAAAATCCCTAAAAATCTGGGATAAGATCCTAAGTTGATAAGGATAAATTCAAATCTTATCAACAAGGAAAAGAGCTTGAAACTATAAATAGGGGTCTCATTCCAAGGAAAGATCCATTTTTGGCACTCAGAATAGAGCAAAGCGGAGCGGATTTTCGGTCTAGGCGTTTTTAAGGATAACTCATTACTTTCCCGTTGTATTCGTCTTAAAACTTATTCAATAAACAAGGAATTTGATCCACGATAATATAAATCTTTATTGTGCTAATTCCGGTTAGAACAGTTGGTGCCGTCTGTGGGGACAAAGAATTCTTCTATACGCAAGAAACAAATTTGAGATGGAAAACGGAGAAAATCTGATTGGACGGACGGACGGAAATCAAAACCAAGACAGGATGGCGCAATACAATTCGTTAAATCAGAGAGATGGAATCCTGCCAGTGGAGCGGAGACAGGAAACACATATCTTAGGAACTGGAGGTATTCGGCCAACGACGGGTCCAGCGAACCCGTAGCGGATTCGATTCAGCTGATAACAGGTTCATCGAAGAATGCCTCACTCCCATCAACTGAGAAAAATCATCAAGTGCCGCAGTTTTCTCAAATAGCTGAACCAAAAACATTTGCGAACCTGTTTAAAGAGATGGAACGGAAATTCAACGAACATCTCAATTAGCTAAATGCAGCTTTTGCAGAATGCCAAGGAAGAACAACAAGTGAGCTAGCAGAAGAGTACTACGATCATGTAACACCGTTGCCCGTGAGATGAGTTCTGTTTCTAGATTCACCAGAGCGAAGCAGCCAAAGAAACCCTTGAAGGAACACCATTGCCAAAAATGGATTTTACGAAAGAAACGTCGAGATTCGTGATGAATCACGTGTAGAAGAAATAGTGGAAGCATTTTTGTAGGAAATAAATTCAAGGGTCCATCAGGCGACTAGTTTAGCACCCGAAATTGACCGAATTCTGATGTGAACTAAAAGCACTCATTCTGAGAACGGAAAACTACTGTCCACGTTCGACATCTAGAAAAGCTAAAACTGTCGACAAACGAAGGAAAAACAGATCCAAGCCATTTTCTAACATAGATGAACCTCGTTCTTGGACGAGCAAGATTCTCACCGGAGGAAAGGAATGCGGGAAACTATCAGATGTTCATCGATAGCTTGTCCGGCGACGCCTTGAATTTGTTTTCCAAATTGGAGCTAAACTCAATACATAGCTACCAAAAGCTCACTTATAGCTTCCTCAAACATTATTTCGATGCTTATCCTGAAAAACACATCGAGTTCAGACCTCTATGCAACAATACAAGGCCCAAAGGAATCAATCCAAGCTTATGTTGGTCGATTCGGAGAAGTAACCTCCCGAGTTAATGTATCGGATGACATAGCTATACATGCTTTAAAAGAAGGATTGCTATACAACTCGAGCTTTCGGGAAAGCATAATTCTTCATCATCCGAGTTTGCTGGAAGATGCTTTATGCCGCGCAATAAAGCGAGAGACTCGCTCTCCATAAAGCGCCAACCTCGAGAATAGAAGCAAAGGATGAGAATTACGAACCAAGGCAACATTATGATAAAGAATACCAGAGAGACGAGAAGAGGAGGAGGACGACCAACTTCAATATCAACACCCGCGAAACAACACCGCCCCCTCGAAGATGCGAAACACGATATTACGAGGAAGAAAGGAAGGAGGATAACTATTGCACTTACCCAGACCCCCAACGTCGCAGTGTCAGGTTTTATAGAGAATGCTATTCGCTAAATACCAAAAAAGAGAAATTCCCGACGACAACCGTGGTCGTCAGAGATCAGAGTGGAATAACAAACGGTGGATTAACGTTTGGTGAAGAAGTGACTACGAAGAATCAAAAAAGGTAAAGAAAGAGGATGATAAGTCGGACGATAAGCGCCCCTCGAATGAATCCAAAAGGAAAGAACGTGAAACATCAAAAGAAAAGGATTCCTCGCCAAAATTGAAACCCGTCAGCATGATTATGGGAGGACAATTAGCATGGTGTGACTCGATTCTATCAATCAATAAAGAAGAAAGAAAGGAAATATCCTCCTCCGAATACCCACTTGGTGCGAAAATATGATAGCGGACAAAAGAATCTATCGTACTGATATCTTTTCTGAAGAAGGTATGGTAGGGCTAGATAGACCGCACGACGATCACTTGGTAATAGACTTGCAAATAGCAAACTGCGCGGTTTCACGTGTATTGATCGATATGGGGAGTTTTATCAACCTTATATTCAAAGATACTCTGAAAAGAATGGGAGTCGAAGAATCCGAAATCAAACTATCAGTGAAACCATTAATAGGATTCAATGGAGAAGTAACAACCACTATTGGGACGATCAAATTACCTATCTGTATTGCAGGAACAACAAAGTGGATTAAGTTCGTTGTGATCGACAAACCCGCAATCCATAAAATTATCCTAGGGACGCCATGGATTCATACAAGGAAGGCAGTTGCTGTAACGTATCATCAGTGCGTCAAACTTCCAACACCAAATGGGATTCACACAATCAGGGGAAATCAACGAGCATCGCGCTCATGCTACGTTACAGAACAAAAACTTAGGAATTCCAAAGGGGCATATGTCATCTAAAAAACAATTACTCCAGTGGAACTTCCCTGTGAAAAGAATCCACACAAAGAATCCTCTGAACAAGTGAAAAGAATCCGGAAAGGACCGTTGGGATCGGAATGGACCTTGATGAGAACTTGAAGAAGGAATAGTCAAATGTCTGAAAGAAAACGTCTCAACATTCGCATGGTTAACTACCAATATGCCGGGAATAGATCCAAAAGTCGCTTGTCACGTACTCAACATTGATCCGACTTACAAACCAATCAAGCAGAAAAGACGAAAGCTTGGTCCAAAAAGAGGGAAAGCAGTCAACGACGAAGTGGAACGATTGACGGACGCAAGATCCATAATGGAGGTGAAATATCTGGAATGGCTTGCTAACCCTGCTGTTGTAAATCAAAACGGAAAATGGAGGTGTGCGTAGATTTCACAGATCTAAACAAAACGTTTCCAAAAGATAGTTTCCCTCTGCCCCATATTGACCGGCTTGTTGAAGCAACCGCCGGGAATGAGTTACCCACCTTTTTGGACGCCTTCTCGGGGTATAATCAAATTAAGATACATCCTGCTGATCGAGAAAAAACGACATTCATAATAGATCGCGGAACTTACTGTTACATGGTAATACCGTTCGGACTAAACAACACGTGGGCAATTTACCAACGTTTAGTCAATAGGATGTTCTCTCCACTACTCCGCGGTACCATGGAGGTATACATCGATGATATGTTGGTCAAATCCATGCAAAGCAACAACCATATCATTCACCTATGAGAATGCTTTCGGATTTTGAACCAATATCAAATGAAACACAACCCTGCTAAATGTACGTTTGCAGTAACTTCGGGAGACTTCTTAGGTTATATCGTAACCAAGAGAGGAATCGAAGCTAATCCGAAAAAAATTGACACCATGATGAACCTGCCATCACCAAAGAATACAAGAGAAGTACAACGACTGACAGGACGAAAAGCCGCGCTTAACGGTTTCATATCAAAATCTACGGACAAATATCTTCCATTTTATCAACTGCTCCATGGGAAAAAGCATTTCGATTGGGATGATAGGTGTGAAGATGCGTTCAAACAACTCAAGGAATAACTCTCTACGCCACCAATCCTAGCTAAACCAGAAGATGGAGATATTCTATATCTCTATATATCGGTCTCTAGTTTGGCAGTAAGCAGAGTTTTACTTAAGGAAGACAGCGGAGAACAAAAGCTGATATTCTATGTTAGTAAGGCGTTGGATAGAGCAGAAACAAGGTATTCAGCAGCACAGAAGTTAGCATTGGCAGTCGTCACCTCTGCAAGAAAGCTCAGACCGTAATTCCAGTCTCACTCGATCACCGTGCTCTCAAACCAGCCACTCCACACAATTCTACATAATCCTAGTCAATCAGGCAGAATGACTAAGTGGGAAGTAGAATTAAGTGAGTATGACATCGAGTACAAAGGACGAACAAGCGCGGAATCTCATGTATTGGTGGATTTCCTAACAAAATTTCTGCTAGATGTCATTATGACGGTACCTACTATAGAAGAAAAGTGGTCATTGCATGTTGACGGATCAGCATCACGACACGGATCAGGAATAGATGTACGACTTGAATCACCAAACCATGAAATTTTGGAACAATCTTTCCGATTATCTTTCCCTGCCTCAAATAACAAAGTGGAATACAAAGCGGTCATCGCCGGGTTGCGGTTGGAAAGAGCATTAGGTGTCCGACATATCCAAGCATATTGTGACTCCCAACTCGTTGCCAACCAAGTTAATGGAGAATGTGACGCAAAACTGAACGCATGGACGCATACTTGAAAGTAGTCCAAGACATTTCAATCCTTCGCCCTAATGAAAATCCCGTGTAATGAAAATTCTTCAGCTGATGCTTTAGCAGCATTAGCATCAACCACTGATCTGACATAACGACGGATCATACTGGTCGAAACTATCAATGCACCTAGCATACAACTCCCAAATGGACAATGTATGGTGATTGATCTCGAAGAAACGGAAAGACCAGAACTGGCCCCTGCGGTTGATTGGTGGTAAGAAATAAAAGCCTACATAGCTGACGGGCAATAGGCGGGTGATAGATGGGCGGTCTAACGATTAAAAGTTAGAAGTGCACACTATACTCTACTAGACGAAAAACTTTTGCGTAGGAGTACTGCATGTGCGCTGTTAACGTGCCTTAATGGACACAAAGCGGAGAGAGTAATGCAAGAAGTTCAAGAAGGAGATGAGGGAAATCATTCGGGTGGACAAGCTTTAACCTTAAAAATACGCAGACTCGGATATTTCTGGCCTACCATGGCAGCGGACTGCGAGAAGTTTGCTACAAAATGTGAGAAGTGTCAATGTCATGCCCTTCTAATCCATGCACCGATGGAATTCTTAAAATCAAATGTAGCGCCTTACCCTTTCATTAGATGGGCGATCAATATTATCGGACCAGTTCAGGCATCTCGACAAAAGTGATTTTTGTTAATCAAGACGGACTATTTTACTAAATGGGTTGAAGCCGAGTTATACTCCAAGATATAAGATGTTGATGTTCAAAAGTTTTTTTGGAAAAACATAAAAAGCCGACATGGATTACCATACGAAATAGTCACGGACAACGGAACCCAATTCACGTCTATGCGATTTGAAGGATTATGCGCCCGCTGGAACATCTGACTAAGCAAATCAATACCCAGAAACCCCTAAGGAAATGGACAGACCAAGGCAACAAATAAAATGATACTCGATGGCCTAAAGAAATGACTTGAAGAAAAAAAGGGACTTTGGGCCGACGAACTTGACAGAGTACTTTGGTCACATAGAATAACCCCTAGAAGTTCAACAGGAAAACCCCCTTTTTCTCTTGCTCACAGAGTAGAAGCTTTAGCGCCGGCTGAAGCTAATATCCCTAGCCTTAGAACAACTGTGCTTGTACAACATCTAGAGTTGAATGACGAGATGATGGAAGATTGTGTAGATGATCTCGAAGAGCACATCGAACAAGCCCTCATGCGACTTCAAAATTACCAACAAAAGGCGGCAAAATATTACAACAAGAAGGTGAAAAGAAGGAATTTTGTTGAAGAAGACCTTGTTTTAAGAAAGGTATTCGAGAATACTGTCGAAGTAAACGTAGGAAAATTGGGCGCAAACTAGGAAAGACCATATTTAATCTCAAAGATCATAATGCCAAGAGTTTACGAGTTGATGACCTAGAAGGCACAATGATACCGCGTTCATGGAACTCCATCAACCTTAAATGGTTCTACTATTAGTCTCCTTACCGACATCAATGTGTCCGCTGGTAAATAAATAATCAAAAAAAAAAACGAAGAACTATGAATTGGCTTGATCCCTGCGGGGTACGTAGGCAGTTTCGTAGGAGGTGCAGCTACCTTTTTTCATAAAACATTCTATGTAATGCGAACTACAATCTGGCTTGATCCCTGAGGGGTACATAGGCAACCTCTTTTGTGGTGTAGCTACTTCAATAAATTTATGTTCTATTTTTCACAAAAGCGCGTTATCATCCGCTAAAATTAATCAAAACCTTACCAAGCATTGCTTGCAAGCTATCTCGATAATTTTAGTTCTAAGGGAAGACCCCTCAAAATGAAATCCACTGAGGCCATCTCCGGATTTCTGACTGAAGGAAAATACCTTGTCAAGCGTTGCTTGCAAGCTGTCTCGACAATTTCAGTTTTAGGGGAAGACCCTTTAAAACAAAATCTGCTGAGGCCATCTATGATTTTCTTAAAAGAAAAACTTCGCGAAGCTTTATACATAAATTATCTCTACAATCTCTGATTTAAGGAAATCATCTTTTAAAAGAAATCCACTGTAACCATCTCTGAAACTCCAACTAAATAGAAACCTTGCCAAGCGTTGCTTGCAAGATGTCTTGGTAATTTTAGTTTTAAGGGAAGACCCCTCATAACGAAATTTACTGGGCTATCTCCGATTTTCTATCAAAGGAAAATATCCTGCCAAGCGTTGCTTGCAAGCTGTCTCAGTAATTTTCTATAAAGGGAAGACCCCTTAAAATGAAATCCACTTAAACCATCTCCGATTGTTCGTCTAAGCAAAAAAAAAAAAAACCTGTACTAGGAGAAGTCTTGAGCCGAACATAATATGCTCCGCAAATCTAAAATTCTAAAGATAAGGGAAAAGAAGAGGCAATTCTCTTTCTTTCAAAAGAGAACCATTCCAACTCTACAGATAAACCCCATTGAATTCATCAAAAGTAAATCTCTAAAGTACATCCCATAAAATCATGATCATTCAAAAATATCCGTAAAACAAAGACCCAAACCGAGAATGAAGTACATCCAATAAAGGATAAGGGAAGAAAAAAAACTAAGTAAAACTAAGACTTTGGAGCAGTCTTCAATGCTGAAGCTTCTTCCGGAAAGAGATACCGATGTTCGACCCATACTGACCAGATGCGAATGTATCAGAGGACAGCTCCCGAGGGGGAATTCTCGAAGTGACCAACAGAAGAGAACCACCTCCGTTAGTTAATGGGAAAGAAAAAACATCATCGTCAAGACCAGTAATGCATGCAGCCTTATACTTAGAAGAAAGCTTATTGAAATCATCTTTCACACGTGTCTCAAGAGCTTCAGAAACTTCAGATCCTGATCGCTTGTGATAATACAAAAAAAAAAAATCTGAATCAGAAAATCAAAGCAAACTGTAACCAAAAAATTATAATAGCCAAAACAAAGAACCTGAGTACTGGAAGAAAGTCCACAATTGCCCTGACTTGGTTCATTTCCGCACGTAGACCCCAAACTTCAAACTCATTGTCAAAGTACTTCTTTAACTTTGCAAGATGAGAGGATGCCTAAGCCTTCACTGCTGCAATCCCCTCCTCCTTTTCTTTTAAGACACGAGCTTTCTCTAACTCAACAGACACTTTAATCTCATTAAGTTCTCCCTCAGCTTTTTTCGCCCGCGAACGCATGGCTTCTAAAGCAACTTCTTTCTTAGAGAACTCAGACTCCAACCCCGACATATTTTTCTTTAAAGAAACCAACTCATCTTTAACCCAATCCCGAGCATGCAGAGCAGCATCTTTATGGACTTTAAAAAATCCTCTATATCCGCCAACCGTTGTTTGTACTCTTCAGCCAAAACATTAAGATAACCAGTTGCCTGTAAAAATCCGATACAAGATGGATAAGAAATTGAAAATCTGACCTTTACAATTTTTTCTAAAGAGAGCTTAACTCACCTGAAACGTATAATAAGAATATGACCTATACGCATTCATCTCATAAATCTTTTCCACATGAGGAAGAACATCTTTGTTAGGATGAATGCGCCTATTAAAGTAGGAAACATTATCATGATCCTTGGAAGTAGAGAGGGTGATTGGAGATATATCCGAACGGTCAAAAAGGATAGGATTATCATGAGAGGAGGTAGCACGATGTTTCTTTGGTAAGGCCAGAAACGGATGATCTCGCCCCCTTTTCTCCCCAACTTTCTCAACAGATTGCTGAACAGTTTCCGACAAAAGAATCATAGAATTTCCTCAAATACCAAAAACAATTCGAACAGCAAGTCACATCGAAAATAAAATGGAAGTTGGGAAAATAAAACGAAAGTTGGCAAGATTTTTGGGAGATAATTTCGGGGCGAGATTATGACGAACTACAAAAAGAATGAAAATGAGCAACATTAAAGAGCTTCAAAATTGTCAAAAGAAAAAGAAAAGCAACTACTACCCAAGATAGGAGACCACGAAGTTCTAAAATCAGCATTAACATCAGGAACTGAAGCTTTGTTAATCTCAACAAAGAAGTAACAGTCTTTCTAATCAGTCACTTTAGATGGTTTGTCACTCAAAACAGCACAATTAGGACACATAGTCGCAAACAAAGTCCCATCAAAAACTTTACTCATCATGATCGTAGTCATAGCTTCAAAAAGATCACAATCCACATCAAAACCAAAACACTACAAGAAAACTTTTTTTTTGAGACTGCACAATCAGTCGCAAATCAGTCCCATT